>JAOTAY010000009.1:15813978-15857850 GCA_025629805.1 Erythroxylum baracoense | reverse complement strand
ACAGTTGATTTTGAAAAGTTTGGGAAACAACTGTACTGTGTTATTGAAAATGGGCCCAAGTGGCTAATAAAAGTGTTTGTGATTTTTCAGTGTATGAGATGTGTTCTGCTTTCAGTTGAAATAAATAAAGTGTTTGAAAAAGTGAGCACACAATACGTGCTAAGTGTAAAGTGTTTCAAAAAAAAAATATGTACCGAGTTTTGTTAAGTGATGCGTTAAGTGATGTGACACGCCACCCTAGCGGGGCACGGATTCGGGTATCACGATCGATATCGGGTTCGGGTTCGGCGGGAGTGGGGTGTTACAGAACTTCCTTTTCCCAAACGTCAATGACTTCCAATCCCCATTTTGGACTGCAGCGTTGATGGCATGTTTGAGACACTCCATGCAAAGCACAAAATTGTAAGGCAAGATTAGATCTCCTTGCCTTACACCTCGCTTCGGGATGAATTTCTCACCCTTGATACCATCCCAAATTACCTGCGTAGAGCTCGTCTCAAGAGAAGATAAAATTACTCTTTGTAAATAAGTAGGGATTCCCGCATCCACAAGAGTATCCTGTATAAAACCCCATTCCACTCTGTCAAACGCTTTTGTTAGGTCGATCTTAATGGCCATAAGCTCTTTTTTACCCCTAAAACCCCTCATAGAATGTATCGCCTCCTGAGCTGCCACCATATTCTCATATATGCAATGGCCCTGAATGAAACTGGACTGAGTTAAGTGGGTCAAGGTTGGTATAACCAGCTTAAGCCTATTGGCCACCAGTTTGGTGACGATCTTGGCACTAATATTCACCAAGCTAATCGGTCTGAGGTGGCCAAATTTCTCTAGTTTTGGTAATTTTGGAATAAGAGAAATCATTCCTTTGTTAGCCGACTGTGACATTTGCCCTGAAAGAAATATCCTTTTCACAAATGAGCATACCGAGTCGTATATAACCTCCCAGTTGTGTTGGTAGAACCCACCCGAGAAGCCATCCGATCCTGGAGCTTTGTTCGGATCCATATCAAAGACAGTAGATTTTATCTCTAGCGCATCCACTTCCCTAGCTAATAATCTCAGCTGCGAATCCGAAAGGGGTGGAAAAAGACCTCGCAAGGGATAAGAAGGTAGCGAAATGGAGGACACATCTCTTTGTGCTTGGTAAATCTCTTTGTAATACTCTACCTCTTCGGCTAGTAAAGATCGGTCAGAGCACCAAACGTTGTTCTCGAGAAGAATGGCCTTACACCGAAGTTTTTTATGCTTACCCTTGTGAATTGAATGAAAAAAGTAGTATTCCTATCCCCCATCGAGATCCAGGAAGCTCTGTTGTTCTGCCGCTTCAGTTGCACCTCTTGAGTAAGAGTTTTCTCCAAATCAGTTCTTAGGTTACTTTCGAGCCTTCGAAGATATGAGGAGGGTCTCTGTGCCAGTGCTTTTTGCAGACCCCCAAGCCTGGCCAGAGTCTTTCTTTTCTGCTTGTATATGTCCCCAAAAAAATCAGATTTCCAAACCCCAATATCCTGTTGAAGCTGGGATAGTGCATCCTCTAATTTCAAGTTCTATTTCCAGGTTAATGATAGCCACGCGTTCCATAGATCATAGGCTTCCCATGTTCTCAGATAACAAAAAAGGGAAGTTCGTGTCTGCTGCAACCCTTTAAGCGTAAGAGATAATAAGAGAGGTGAATGGTCTGACGAAACCCTAGGTAGATGCTTGACTGTCTTGGTGTCGAAACACTCCATAAGATCATGATTAACAAGCACCCAGTCAATTCGCTAGTGACATGTGCCCCTAGCCTAAGTGAACGTCTAGCCCACATAACCTATATCCACTAAACCAGAATAATCAACCCATTC
Organism: Erythroxylum baracoense; assembly: GCA_025629805.1. Taxonomy (NCBI): domain Eukaryota; kingdom Viridiplantae; phylum Streptophyta; class Magnoliopsida; order Malpighiales; family Erythroxylaceae; genus Erythroxylum; species Erythroxylum baracoense. The sequence goes on along the minus strand of JAOTAY010000009.1, from coordinate 15,856,006 downwards.
TCGGAAAGATGTGAACCCAGTAGAAACTTTCCCCCCTGTTTTATCTTCATCAGTGAGAAATGAGTTGAAGTCACCTATAGCAAGCCATAGACTAGCTACATTATCTGCAATAATCATTAGCTTATTCCAGAGAGATCTCCGTATTTGTGGGTTAGGACTGCCATAAATGGCACAAACATGAAAACTGACATAATTATTAAAATTAACGAATAGATGAATATATTGCCAGTCAAATTCAATTATGTCAACAGTAAAAACATCTTTCCATAAGACCCAGATACCTCCTGAAAAGCCCTGTGCTTCTACTCTGAAGGAGTTTGTAAAACCCAGGCCAACTTTATTGATAATCATATCTGCGTCAAGTCTGTTAGTTTTTGGCTCCAGTATAATTATAAGATTGAGACAATGTAATTTAATCAGGGTTTCTAATGTTGCAATAGTAGATTCGTTTTTTATGCCTTGTGCGTTCCACGACATTATTCTAATATCCATGAAATTTTTTTATTATAATGCAGGTTATGAGGACTTACCTGGATTTATTCGGTGGTTCTTGGCCCTCCATATTAGTGACCAGCATTGGCATGGGAGTAGCCGTGGGTACTTCCAAACCTCCCAGAGAAATCTCTGATTGTTCCTGGATAGTAGAAGACCTTTTGTGTTAGTTTTAATCTTGATGATATGTCTGTTGTTTATATAAAAGCCACGAAAATCTGCCATCCTTGTAGGTAGTTCTTGTAGTGGAGCATTAAGGGAGTCTGAATTGCTTGAGTTAAACTGATGTTGAAGAGGGTGAGGTACCACCATAGCACGGTGATTTGTTGCCTGTGATATGACTGAGGTTTGATCATTGCTGGGATTATTTCCGGAGTTAGCTGCAGACTGGGTTACGCCTAGATCAACAAACGGAGCTGGTGAAGAAGGTTTTTTAACCCACATGGTTTCCTTTCTGGACGAGGTCTGTTTGTGTTTCCCCTTTATGCTTAATTTAGACTGTTTAATTAAGTTGGCATTATTATTATCGGCCCTGAAGGTAATGTTCCTGATGCTCTCTAGCCTAATTTGTTTTGGCCCATTGGATGCATCTTCGGTTTCAATTAAATCCAGAACATTGAACCTGGACGTCGCTGCGAAGGGAGTGACTAATGCCTTTTGATAGATCTTGTTTCCTTTCCTGTGTTCATCAATAACTACCCCTGATTGTGCCAAATTCTATGTCGTTGTAGGTTTTCTTCTCTTTTTTTGGGCTACCAACTAGGGCCCTGGTTTAGAGTAGTCTTCTATATGGGAAGTGTGTTGATTTTTGCTAATTAAGGAGGAAAAATTTGTTGCCCCCTTATCTTGCTGCAAAGTTGATTCTACCTTATTTTGTTGCCCAATATTCGAATGACTGTTGGAAGCATTTAATGCTCTTAGCGCCGCCGAGAAAGAATTGGCCGGCATCTCACTTATCCCCCTGTTTGCGATGATGAATCCAATTATACTGTAGGTTTTATGTATTGACACTCTTCTGTAGAATGACCATAACGCACACATGAGAAACAGATCCTATTGAGGTCTTCATATTGGACCGAGTAGGTCTTGCCATCCATTGTAACCGAAAGGGTAAGTGGTTTGCATAGATCCAACCTGAGCACAATCCTAGCAAAAAGCCCCCTCTCCTCGGAGAGTGTGTGCTCGTCAGCTTTAATATATGAACCAACCGGGCACGTGGTTTCTCTTAGGAGATCCTTGTGGTAATATTGTGTTGGCAAACCCGGAAGACGAATCCAAGATGCCATCGATTCAATATGGTCATCCTTCGTATCAAAATCGCGATGCCAAAGAAAGACCCTAATATAATGTCCCAGAATTGACCATGGTCCTTGCAAGAGGGCCTTATGATAGTCTTCAGTATTCGCCATTTTTAGTTGATAAAAACCATCGGTTATATCGATCAGCTTAATTCCCCCTTTGGGTTTCCAAAGGGACATTAGCCTATTGTAAAGAATCTTGTACCTAATGTGTCTGCCTAGAGGACGGATGATGAGAGTATTCGCCATATTTTGAACCATTTAGACATGAACACTTTCGGCAAATGTAATGGTAGGACCAATCCCGTTATGCGCATGAGCCACCTCCCCTGGCTGCAATTTAATATCCGATGATCTTGAATAAGACTATTCTTAAAAGAAAGAAATGGAGCGGATTTACGAGCCAATTTAGCTTTTCAAAGGTAATAATTCTTTATTCTAGTAGCTTGCTAAGAGAATTCCATTATATCATTAATTATAATTAATCTACAATGTCTTGAACAATAACTTTTTAGCAAGTTACTGATGTCTCACCGGTAATTTCTCTTTTTATAAGGCTTATAAAGGTTCCTATAGGAGGTAGCTTGAAGACCACTTAAGAGGCTTTACAGGAGTCAGGAAGGATAGATTCAAACTTTTAATGTGTTCAGGAGTCTTTGGAGAATATGGTGAATGAAAAGTCCAAACTGAACAACATTGTTACCAAAATATAGAGAAATGTTGTTTCAGAAGAGTCCCCCTCACAAAAACCCAAGCTTTTCCACTCTACCTTCACAAATGGGGTTATTGTCCCGCCATTGGAGCTTCTACGGTAAAGATCTAAATCCTAATGTTGTAGGCTAGTTAGGTTCTTTTTGAACAAAAGACCTTCCTTCCCTCACGTTCAAGCTTGGGCATATTTTAGATAGGGGAGCAAGGAATTGGGAAAGGTGTTATTAATTGGAAAAGGAGTCTTTCATGTTCAAATTCAGAGATGAAGATAGTCTCTTTATTGGGGACAACTATGTTTTTCCAAAAGTGGATTCTAGGTATGGAATTAGATAAAAATATAATAGTGTTCTTTCCCATATGGATCAATTTCCATAATGTCCCTCTTGAGTATTGGACATTAGATAGTTTAAGCTTCCTAGCTAGTTTAGTAGGCAAATAATTAACTTTTGATTCTCCCAATGTAAAGCTAGAAAGGATTTGTTTTCCTAGAATTTGTGTTAAGTTTAAGATAAGTGAAGAATTACCTGAGGCCCTTCTAGTAATAAAACTTAATGAAGCTGGTGAACGTGTCAGAACTGAAATCAAACTTTTCTACAATTGGAAACCACAGTTTGGCAAGAAAGTCTGGAAAGAAAAAGCAAATTGTTCAAAATAGGATACTATTAAAAACTTATGGGAATTAGGGATTTAATGGAGAAAAAAGAGAATGGACATTGTTATTCAAAATCTGGATACTCCTTCTAAAGCTAGTCCTAATGTTGAAACCATTGAAACCTCTAAACTAACAGATATAATGAACGTTCAAAAATCTAGTCTTGGTGAGAAAATTTTGGAAGAATACATGAAGGCTTTCAAAATTTACCTGAGATTTCTAAAGACAAAGAATTAGAGGAGGAAGAGGCAGCAAGTCCAGAAACTCATATCTAAATGGAGAAGTAATGGAACAATTCCACTCCAACTTCTAATAGAAAATTTGGCAGAAAAAAGAAAAAGACCAGAAGGGGCTAGTAAGTTCTTTAAGCCAACTCAATTATGATTTTTTAGAATATTATAGGTATGAATGAACCTCGTAAGGGACAAGCAATAAAAGACCTCATTTTGGAATTACTAGAGACTGGAATTAAAGCTCATAAATCTCAAGAATCTATAAAGTTTCTAAGGCCTAAATGTATCTTTGTATCCAATCATTGGTATCACTACGTTGGTAGAATTGTGTTTGCCTATGATAAAGACAAGGTATAGATTATAAAACTTAACTGCTCAGATCAATTCATTCATTTGGACCATAAAAGATTCGATTCCCTTATTTCCTTTAAATTGACAATCATTTATACTCTAACTTTGTGTTACAAAGAGCAAATTTATATGAGGAGCTTGCAACTATTAAATCATATATGTTTACTCCCTAGATTATTGTAGGTGATTTTAGATGTGTCCTTCAGCCATCGGAAGCTTAAGAAGATAAAGTAAAGCATAATGCCATAAACAGAGAGTTAGAGTCCATATTAGGTTTGCTAGAAATTTCTGATTAAAACATGTTGGTTATCACTTTACCTAGAATAACAAGTAGCTAGGTAGGAGCTTCAACAAGAGAAAGCTTGATAAAGTGTTGGTAAATTAAGCTTGGGCAAGTATGTAGTATAATTCCTTTGCACACTTTGGTCCTCCTCTCTGTTCAGATCATTATTTCATGGAAGTGATTGTCCCTAATAGTTTTGATTCTAAAAATGATCCTTTTAGATTCTTCAATTTCCTGGCACATAAGGAATGGTTCATGGATATTGTAAAAGAGGTATGGGGAGTCTAGATTCCCAGTCACAAGTCCCATCAATTAATGATGAAGCTGAGAATGTTGAGAGCCAAGCTGAAGAGTTTTCTCAAGGTCAGTGATTCTTCTTCTACTCAAGGATTGCAAGATGTAAAGTTGAAGCTTAAGAACTTACATGATTTGCTTTATATGGATCTGGGTAATTTGGAATTGAAACAGAGAGAACTTAGAGCACTTGAGGGGTATTTTAGGGCCCTTTATGATCATAGTTCCTTACTATTACAAAGGCAAGGCTAAGTTGGTTGAAGGAGGGGGACACTAACTCTAAGTTATTTCATAACTCTATACTACTTAGAAGGAGCACTAATAAAATTCAATGTTTGTTTGATTATGATAATCAGTTAATCACAGATTCAACTTGCATTCAAGGAAGGGCATTAAACTTCTATAAGGAACTTCTTGGGTCAAGGAATCCAGATATAAATAGTCCCCAGATTCTGACCAATCTTATAGGTCACTCTAGCCCCCTCAATATTGATTTGTTGGAGGATCTTTAAAGGCTAATTACCCATTTGGAAATCAAGAATTGTCTGTTCAGTTTAAGTCCTAAAAAAGTTCATGTACCTAATGGTTTTAATGTTTATTTTCATTTTAATTGGCATATCACTGAAGATTTATTGGTGTAGGTGATCTAGGAATTCCTATCCTCTAGTAGAATGTTAAAAGAGCTCAATTCCACCCAGGTGATCCAGGAATTCCTATCCTCTAGCAGAATGTTAAAGGAGCTCAATTCCACTTATATATGTCTCATCCTTAAAATCCCTAATGCTAACAACTAGAAGGAATTTTGCCCTATCTCTTGCTTCAATGCAGTGTATAAGTTATTATCCAAGCTTCTAACTATGAGATTGAAGGGGAGTTTGAAGAGTTTAATTCATCATTCTCAGAGTGCATGCATAATGGAAGATTTGTTTCTGACAACATTTTGCTTATTCAGGAGTTGATGAGGGATTATGACTAGGGATGGCAATGGGTTAGGCCTAGGCCCAACCAGGTCGCCTTATTCTTTTAAAAAAAGGCAAAATAATGTCATTTTGTCGTTACCCTTCAAGCCCGAGCCAAAGCCAAAGCCAAAGCCCAGTTCAAGGCTCGATAAACCTTGCCCTAGTCTATTGCTTTCAGTTCGAGGCTGGGCCGAGTTAGGCCCTTTTTCCATCCCTAATTATGGAACTAATAAACCCATCAAGAGTTGTGAAATCAAAGTGGATTTTTCAAAAACTTTTAATACTATCAGCTGGAATTTCATATTATGCTATCTTGAATGGTTTGGTTTCTCATCCAAATTTATATCTTGGATTTATTCTTACATTTTTACCTCCTCTTTTAGCATTCTCATTAATGGATCTCCTACCAATCATTTCAAGTGCACTAAGGAAGTTAGATAAGGGGATCCTCTATCCCCCTACCTTTCTATTGTTGCTTTGGAAATCATATCAAGGATCATTATGAAGAATACCTTGAACAATCCCAACTTCAAGTTCCATCATAAATGCAAGCCATAAAGCTTACTCACTTAAGCTTTGCAAATGACTTGATCTTGTTATCTAGAGCTGATTCTTAATCAGTTTCAGTCTTATATAATTCTCTTAATTTTTTTACAGGATCTTTAGGCTAAAAGTTAACCAACACAAAAGCATGTTATACCTCCCTTCTGATGTTAAATCCACAACTAGATTAAGGATGCTAACAGGATTGAATGTTCATTCTCTCCCTTTCAAATATCTTGGTTTTCCTATCTCCTCTAGAAAGCTAAGGTACTAAGATTGTCTTCCACTTTTGGAAAGGTATAAAAATAGAATAAATGCTTGGTAGAACAAATCTTTATCTTATGTAAAGAGACTTCTACTTATCTCTTCAATTATGGGGAGCCTTTAAACACTTTAAAGTTCACACTTATTCCTTCCCAAAAAGGTCAACAAGGAGCTGGAAAAATGCATTAAGGATTTGTTATAGATTGGGAGTGTTGTTAACTCCAAAGGTGCTAAAATAAAATGGGATTAGCTTTATTAGAGTAAGCAAGAAGATGGTTTGGGACTCATTTCCATACAATTGAGTCAAACAATCCTTGTGGCTAAAAGAATTTGGAGATTATTTACTGATAAAGAGTCCTTATGGTCCAAATGGACAAATGAATTCTATCTCAAATCCTCTAGTCTTTGGCAGATTAAGGAAACGAGAGAGTTCTCGGAATTTCATTCAAATGCTGAGGAGACAAATTGTTTACCCCCTCCTCAAAGTTCACATAAGTGATGGACAAACTTTCTAGTTTTGGTTTGACAATTGGACTACTCATAGCCCTTTAATCTTGAGGGAGGACATCTTAACTCAGATTGTTAGAATTTTTATCCAAGCTTGGGTTAAAGATGTAATTTAATAGGTTAGGTCATAGGTTTTAAGGGTTGTGAGAGGATTAGATCCTACCTTCTTTATTACTCTCCCAATTCTTCAAAATGTGATAGCCTATATTAGTTGTCAAATGGAGGTAGGGAATTTGATAATCAATCTTATCTTACAGCTAGTAGACAACAACAATTAGAATTGAATGGTTTACTTTTTTGTAGAAAGGGTCTTGGATGCCTACAACATCTTTTTTCACTTGGTTAGTTGTAACATATAGATTGAGGACTAAAGATAGGATTTATGGTGCTAATGATTAGCTTTGCATACTATGCAATCTTAGCTCTAAATCCATCAGTCATCTATTTTTTCAATGTGTTTATTACAGAGTTATTTGGAGCAGAAAGCAACTTATGATGGAGTTGTATTTCCTTTATTAGGAGTGCAGGATTTACTCAAATAAGCTGATAAGATTAATAATAAGAAAATGGGAGAGCACTTAGATATTAGTCTTTGTATAACTTGTTCTGCTTAACCCATTTGGAGGGAAAGAAATAACAGGTCATTCAAGAACTTGAAAAAGGATAGTTATGAACTTACTTATAGGGTTTGTCATACTGCAAGTCCATGTCATAGGAAGGATTACTGCCTCTTTCAGAAGAAGATGGAGTTTGGAATGAGTTTGTAATTGGTAATTTTTTCTAAAGTTGTTCTAAAGTAGCATGAGTTTTATATTCCTTTCCTTGTAATTACACAATTTCTTGTACTTTGTTTCTTTGATTCTCATTCTTCAGCTTCAATGAATTTTTTCACTTTTCAAAAAAATTGAATATAGTAATTAAAGAATTAATAATATAAAACCTAAATTACATTAGGGTCATAGGCCAACATAATCTTACCATTAAAAACTGCTTGATGATTATTCAACATGCTCTAACTTTTTTCCAGAAACCAATTTCTTTCTTAAAAATGCTTGAGTTTTATTTTTGTATCTGATAATCCAATCACAAGAATTTTTTTTGAATTTAAAAAGTCTTTAATGATCTTCCATTTATTAGGGCAATTAAAGCCTTAACATTTCAACATAAAATCATCATATTTAAGGTGAAGGACTATTATCGACTTTTACTTTGGTTTTCTTGCTTGATCTCCTCCTAGAAATAGTAAAAGAGCATGTTTATTTGGAAGATTAAGATTATTCTATCCTTATACTGATTGAGTTTCCCTTATGGATGTTTGTGATCAAAGGTTGTGCTTAGTTTAGTGCTTCTTGATCTAGATCGCATATGTGGTTAGATTTATCTCCTTCTTAGATCTTGTATCTAATTAAAGTGTTACTCAAGTTGATGAATTCTTTTTTGTGTCAATAATTATAGTTTGAGATTTGATTCCTCTTTTTAACTTCCAAGGCCTCATTCATATGAGTTTCATTTGTAGCCATTATGATACTTACTTTTTATGATTCACTCTATCTTTTGGTGTATAACATTGTTAAGTCTAACTAGAAATTCTCGTTATCTCATTATAATAACAAATGAAACATAACTTGCTAGTAGGTTTCCACTCTTTATATTAATAAGGCTTTAAAGGCTTCTAGTGATATGAAATCATTATTTCTACATCCTCAAAACCCCTTTCATCATCTAGTTTTTTCAATTTCAAAGTATTTGGGAGTACCTCATCAGTACTAACCTCGATACATATCATAGCATATCTATTCTTTTGAGGCTTGCAATGTTTTTATCAAGGAATATAAGCCTACCTATGGAACTTGCTAGATAAGTTAAGCCAAGAGTAAATCAATATTGTATAAGAATACTATAAAATTTCACCTAAATAGGGATGTGCTTCATACAGATATTACCAAGCTCCATAACTAGTCTCTATCTTTATAAGAAATTTACCTTGCCATCAAAGTGCCTTTATTACTGAATTTAAAGAGGAAGCAATTACTAAAATGCCATTTAATTTATTACTGAATTTATAAAGGATGTAATCTTCTTCATTTGTCGATGTACCTTTTAGACTTAAATTCCCCCATTTTGCCTTAATCTAGGCTTGCATATGTAGGAAAGAGGGTCTTTTATCTACAAAAAAAATATTGGATGCTAATCCTTGAGTCTTTTATAGGAGAGGAGACTAACTAAGAGGAGTCACTAGATGGTAGGGAAAAACTTAAAACTTGTTAAAATGAAAGGCATATCCTACCACTTTGCACTAAATTTTTCTTGAAAGAGAGATAAGGATGGTTGAGGGCGTAATGCCAATGGGCAAAGAAGGAGTAAGTGTAAGAGGAGCTAACATGAGGAGGGGTAATGGAGAGAAGCTAGAGTTAAGAGAATTGGAAAGGACGCTCTTAGTTAACCTTAACTAATCTAAGGTGAAGTAAGGGGAATCTAAGGTGAAGTAAGGGGAGTTGGAGGACTAGGAATAGTTCCTTTTGCAACTTTTAGAGTCAAAAAGTGGCCTTGAGGTGCTAATACAAGGAAAGTAAAAAGCAAAAGGGTGCATCATTAGGTTCATATGGGGTACAGGTAGCCACTAAGGTTGGAGTAATCTTAGAAAGGAGAGTTAAGGAAGAAGAAAAGGTATAGTGGGGGACAATTTTCAATGTTTGGATAAGTAAGGACTCATCATAAGTCTAGTACATGGAGTAAAGAAGAGCTAAATAAGCTAATAGAGTTAATGAGCTAGCTCTTGTAAGGCTAGCAAAGGTGGAAGCGACTGTTGATTTCTAAGGGAAAGGTACTAAAGATTTATCTCGGCAAGAAAAGACCTTCTTAGATTGTTTTCTTTAATTAGCAATAGTCAACAACAAATTTGACTAGTGAGAAACTCACAAGGAGGAAGAGCGGGGGAGAGGATTTCAACTTTTGCTCCTAACAAGTTTTGGTGTAACTCATAATATTATTTGAATTTGAGTTAACTAAATTATTACGAGAATATAATAACAACCAACCATGTATTTTAAGTAAAATACGTAACAAGTCAACAATTCATAACCAAGTGACAAATTTGATTTAATTAGTTAATAGACTTATATGCTTTATTGCACTAACTACATTGAGGTTTTTGAGAGAGTATCTTAAAAAGTAAAGTGCAACTCGAGGGCTTGATCCTAAGACATCAAGAATACATAATCCCATAAAAATATGTAACAATTCACTAAGTACATATTATAAATAGATTTCTTATAAGCTAATAGGCAAGCAACAAAAATCAACTTAAGTGAGTAATATTGAACTCAAGCATTTTATTACGCCTCCTCTGTAAGATAGAGAGCTTTAGAAGAAATTGTATAGATCAAAGCTCAATTTGGGAACTTGAGCCTAAGACTTTATGAAATTAGAGGCTTTTCAAAGAGTCCCACTCTATCTAGTGAGCCACTTCTTAATTAGATATGTATTATAATTTCAAATATTTAAAGTAGTTTTATAATACAATGAAAGGTAAAATGACGTTTTTAACTTAATGGTTATTTTTTAAAAAAATTAACTTACACCTTAACATTTGGTAGCATTAAAAAGGAACCTTAATGTTGTACAATCCATCATACTTAAACTCCAAGTTTGACAAAATCATAAACTTCTATTTAGGTTCTATCTAAAAAATACACCTAACATGTTTTTATTTTAAAAGAGAGTCTCCTAGTTGACAAGTGGGTCCACAACTATTGATGTTTTCATTTTATTTGATTCAAACTCTTATATAAAAGTATAATATAAATTCAAATATCAAATACTATTCAAAGTGAAAGAAGTTTTATTAAAAATATAAAGTTTAATAATATAGTTTTTTTGGATAGATAAATGAGATAAATAAAATTCAATATAGAACCACTAATATATTAATATATGAGTGAAAAAATCAATATTAAAGTAAACTTGTAGTAGACATTGAAGTATGCTTAATACTTTTTCAATCAAAAGATAATTTGAAATTTGCAATAAGATTTAAAATAAAAATAATTATGAGCTAATAATAATGATATAATCTTAAAAAGACTGTGCCCTATATATCATATCAATCAAATAATTCATTCTTGGAAAGGTGAATAATTCCCTTTCTGAAATGCCAAAGCTTTGTTATAGGTAAAGCTTTTTTCATTTAATTAAACTTTAACCTTGTAACTTTTTTTCTCAAGAATTTCACAATAATTAAAAAAAAAATGTAGGCATCTTGTTAAAATGCAACCTTCAACGGTATGTTTTTTTTAAAAAAGGAAGGCCCAAAACACATAGGAGAAAGGCCCTTCCTCGAGTCTCTCCCTGCGCGTCTCTCTTTCGTCTCCTTCTTCTCGCAAGAAAGCAAAAGAAGACCCCGGCCCAGAGAGGTCTCTCTCGCATAGTACCCCGTCTCTTCGAAGACCAAACCTTAGAGAGAGAATTATTTTTTTAAAAACACGCGAAAAGGACCAGAGCGAGAAATCAAAATTTTGTTTCTGGGGGAGAGATTGAAACACAGAGACCTAATTAACACTCTCTAATGGCTGGCATTTGCCGTGAGGTGTTGTGTTCTAGGGGTAATTTGGGTCGTTTTTGATTGACTTCGTTTTTCACCCTTCAAAAACCCTAGGAGAGAGAAAGAGCCTGAAATCACCCTGAGCAGACCTTCCTATTCTGTCTCTGCTTTATGCCCTAGCTCCCCAATTTTGTAATTCAGGTGACTACTGTTCGAATTTCGGGTTTAATTTCCGAGTTCTTTTCTAAACCCTAGAATTTTAGGTAGGGCGGGAGATTTGGTGTGCAATGTTGAATTATGAGTGGGAGTGGAATTTAGGGTTTACTCCTTTCGTGCAATGAGCGTGTGTTCAATTTTGTTTTTGGTTTCGGTTGCTGCTTAAGGATTGAATGCTCCTTTAGTGCCTTGGTTAGGTAGCTATTGAGTTTAGAAGTTCGTCCTCAGCTAGTAATTGCATGAGACTTTGAAAGGACTTATTGACGTTTGAGTGTGTATCCTTCTTTTCTATAGACGAACATTCTTAACTTGTGAGTGCATGTGTTGGATATTGTGCAGTCATTAATTACTATGTGTGGGCATTGCTTTGGATTCTGACATGTGTTACCGATGATGCATTCCCCTGTCCGGAAAATTGAGCTGTTTGAGCTCAACTATTGTTTGGAGTGTTAAGACGTGCACCTTTAGTGCTCATCATATTGCTGTGCATGCAATTTTGTTATATGTTTTTTTAATATACCACAATGAATGTAAGCACAGGATCTCAGCTTCATAAACATTCAAAATATTATTCTGCTTGGGATGACTAGTGGCACCACACTGTACTGTGTGATGTATGATGTGCAAGAGAATGGGTTACAGGATAGATCTATTCACTTGGTTGGTTGTTAAAGTGGGAAACCAGATTATTTAGTTTTGTTACATTGATAACCTTGTGGAATTTAAGTTGCTTAAACTGCTTGGGATGACTAGTGGCACCCCACTATACTGTGTGATGTATGATGTGCAAGAGAATGGGTTATAGGATATGATCTATTCACTTGGTTGGTTGTTAAAGTGGGAAACCGGATTATGTAGTTTTGTTACATTGATAACCTTGTGGAGTTTTAAGTTGCTTAACTTTTTTTGTTTAATATTGTGGTCCAGCACCCTTGCTGCCTTCCTTAGATAATTTTCCTCTGCAATTTTTTGCATGTTTTTATATATTTAATCAATTCTTTCATGGAGTTTCTTCTCATAAAATTATAATTTTTTTTCTCCTGGGAAAATGCCCTATTTAAAGATTCAACATAGACATGCATTGAGCTGTTCTGTGTTTAGACACTAAGAGTGTATCTTTTGTATTTCAGAACGTGAATTTTCCAGAATGTGACCGTGGTAGAGAACTCTCGGATTCACATGATTTGCTCTTTAAGTGCAAGTATTTTTATTTGTTTGCTATAGTTCATCGATAACTACCCTTTGATGGGATCTGGAGTTTGAGACATTGTTTCTCATTCTATTTTTTTGAACTAATGAAGTGTTCCAAATCTTGAACACAAGCATGCCACATATATTTTTAATTACAAGACTTTATAATGAACTTGAAGCATAGATGAGAAATTACAGATCTGTTATTTTCCTTGACATGGTAAGTTGTTGGTTAGGATAGTGCTTTGAGATTCTTCTGTTCTTTAAAATTTATGTTGTTTTTCTGCATGTAAGACATATTTATGTTGGTTATTGATGTTAGCTTTTTTTATATTTTAGTCACCGTGCCCTTAAATTTTACCAAACGGTCGATTTGATGTATCTTTGATCTTGTCATATCTTTGAACCTCTAATTTGTCCACATACATTTATTTGTTATAGTTTTTGAACTTGTTTAAGTTAAACAAAATGCAAAATGATTTGTATTATTTTCATGAAACAAGTTTTTTTCAGTTGATTGAAGGTTAAAATGGATTGTGATTTTTCATCCTTTGTTTAAATATCAATTTCATTGATTTTCTTTCTGATGTCTGCTTGATTGATGTGATAGTTCTCTGAATCATGAAGGGAAAAGCTTGTAGATAGCAGATTAGGAATGCATGGATGTGGTTCAGGATCTCCTTTCCTAGTAAATGCTGAGGTTGATTCCATGGGAGGGGTTGTTGACGGTGGAATTGGTATTGGTATTAAAACCTCTCCACGTTGTGCAGCAATTGAGAAAGCTCAGGCAGAGCTTAGGTAATGTAGACATTTTGTTTTTGTGCATCTTCCACTGCAATTCTGTCTCTCTTGTAAATTATTGGAAGTAGAGTCATTTTTTAATCTTGATAAATAAGATTCTTTTTTTATTTAAACAGACAGGAATATGATGTTCGAGAGGAAAGGAGAAGAGAGCTAGAATTTCTTGAGAAAGTATGCACGTCACTCCCCCATTTCAATTTCAATAGTATTTAATGGTGAATACTTTTATAATTTTCCTTACCTGCAGGGTGGCAACCCTTTAGACTTCAAATTTGGGAATGCAGCTTCCGTTAGTGTCCAATCTACATCAGTCACTGATCATCACGCAGAACAATTTGTAGCTAGGTATATTCACTTTGCTGCTGAGTTTCAGTGGATTGTAGTCTGACTGTGTGCTTCTGAAATTCACCTGTTCTATTTCCTTTCCATATGGTGTCAATACAGTGAAGCTAAAGGTAGTTTTGTGCTGACTGCTTCACCTCATGGAGACTCCGTTGAAAGCAGTGGTAGACCGTTGGTTCCTGCATCGTTTGAACCCAATAGTGCTGATAATTTTAACGGTGATAATGAGTTACTTGAACGTGATAGGAAACATTTTAGTAGAAGGAATAATGTTGCTCCTTCAGAACAATCTTCCCCAATGGATGGAACTCCAAATATTAAGGAATCAGAAGATTCTGCTATTGTTCATTCATATGCTAGGAGGAACAGATCTAGGACCAACCGTGATGGAACTAGATCAAGTTCCAAGGAAGTTTTTCAGAGTGCTGGTGGGCATGGATTATCCTTACAAGTGCATGCGGGTTTGAGAGAATCAAAGGGGTTGAAATCAGAAATAAACAATCGAATGGACCAAAATGTTCCATCTTCTTCTGACCCAAAGGCTGCAACTTCAAATGGTGATATAATTCCTCAGATGGAGAATTTCAAAAAGCAGTCCAAGGAGCTTGATGGTGTACAAGCTTTGGAAACCAAAGTTGACTTACCTAAAAGCAAGCTGCCTGACGATAGATTAGATGTCTTAGAGTCCAACAATTCAATGGATAAGCAACACCACCAAGATTCAAAAATTGATGCTCATAAAACTCCTTTAGTTATGATTCCTGGGGAAAGTTTCTTTGTTGAAGGAAAGGGGCAGGTAATTGCAGGTGTTCCTGGAATTCTACCTTCTGAAGATACAGGGAAAACTGAGAATGAAACCAGTTCTGCTCGTTTGAATGGGTTCAGTGACTCAAAAAGAAATGGCAATGTGGGTCAGAATGGCGCTGCAGCAATTGGAGTAAAAGGTTTACATTCAGAGACTTCTTGCACCCAAAACAGTATTGGTCTGGATGTGAATCGTGACAGTGTTTCTTGTATAACTCGTAAATTTCGCGACACTAATGGAGTCACACAACAAATCTCAGAACTTGATAGAACACAAAATTTAGATATTGATAAATTGAAAAATGAGCAAAATGAGGCCAAGGCTGTTGAGAGCGACAATATGGTCAGTGACAAGAATGTTTCTGTCCATCAAAACAACTCTAACAGTGGTTCTTTGTCCAAAATTGAGGAAGAAGTACAGAGAACTTCTGACCTGAGAAGTGAGGTGAAATGCCCAAATAGTGATGAGCTGGAACAAAAGACCCACACTATGTCTGCAGCTGATAAAGAAGTGGACAACGAGTTGGGTGATGATTTTGATCCCAGCAGAGATTGTCCTGGTGGAGTTCAGGTCACAATGGATTGTTCTAAACATGAAATAACTGAGTCTAAACAGTCAGAGAAAACCTGTCCCGCTCCTGACCCTCTATCTTGTTCTGTTAGCAACTTAAAATCAGTAGGCGGAGCTCAAGCTCATGAAGATTTTATTTTGGAAGAGGCACGGATTATAGAGGTTATTATGTCATATTACTATTGATTTATGATTTTTCTTCTGAAATATAAATGGAAATCCATTTCCTTTTCATAGTTTTGAACAGTTAACATGATCTGGCAAACAGGCTAAGCATAAGAGGATTGCTGAGTTATCAATTTGTACCACACTGACAGAGGGGCGGAGGAAGTGTCATTGGGATTTTGTTCTTGAAGAAATGACATGGTTGGCAAACGATTTTGCCCAGGTGACTTTGTTGATATATAAATGATTTCTAAATTCGATGACGGTCACTTTTCTCCCGCTGAATCTTCCTTAAGAAAACTATTTTATTTCTTAAGATAGCAGATCAATTTCCTGTATATGTTTTGTCCTGCACCTTGGACAACCATTTTCTTTGTGTGTATAGGAGCGTCTTTGGAAGATGACTTCTGCTGCTCAAATATGTCGGAGGATTGCTCTTACTTCTAGATTGAGAGCACAAAATCTGCAATCAAAGCTTAAAAAAGTTGCTTACACTCTAGCAAAAGTTGTCATGCAGTTCTGGCAGTCAGCTGAGTTGCTTACAGATAATGATGATCAGGGTGTTGTTGCCAAGAATTGCAAACATGGTTCTGGGAGGTTTGATGGGATGGAATTTTCCAGGGACAAGATGGGAGAAACCCCTCAGGTGCTATTCATTTACTTGGTTTAGCACTTCATTTGAGCCTTTCTTTTTCTTATATCTGTCTAATCTTAAAATATCTGTACTTCTATGTTTGGTATCCCATATGGAGTACTAAAACGTTAAAATAAATATTTCTTTCATTAGCTTAATGTCTACAATTCATTCAGATGTTATCTCTGTACTCTGGAGGAAATTCATTCACTTTATGGAAGATACACAGTATCTAAATATCTATGCTGTATGCATGTTCAAATTATTTCTTCTTTACGTACATCAACAGATGGGATTCAACGAGTTGTTTGTTTTGTAACTCATCTAGCTGTGGGAACTTGCATTGATTAAAGCTAATATTGGTACAACTTACTGATGTTCTAAACCATCTTTTATGCAGGAAAAGTGTAAACAATTGGCAACACAAAATCTAAGTAGAAACTCTGCAGCTGCAATTCAGAAATATGCTGTGAGGTTTTTGAGATGTAACAGCTCTCCAGTTCCTCCTCTGCAAGCAGAAGTCCCAAAAACTCCTGACAGAGTCTCTGATTTGGGAATTATGGAAGTTTCATGGGATGATCAGCTCACAGAAGTATGTGGCTATTTTTTCCATATACCTTTTAGATGTTTACTTTGGTCTTTTTAGTTGACCAAAGGCAATCTCTTTATATACACATGTCAAAGATTTCCTCTGTTTCTTTTCGCTTGGCAGGAAAGCCTTTTCTATGTGGTACCCTCAGGTGCAATGGAGACGTACAGAAACTCCATTGAATCTCATTTTGCACAACACCAGGTGAACGAAAATTTCTTCAGTTTCTGAATTTACTCATTTAGTTAGCTCTAACTTCCAGAAATTCATAAAAAATGAATCATAGTAAGGAATGGCTTTCATTGTGATTGTGCGCCCAGATATGATAAGCTTTACATAATTGTCTGCAATACAAAAAATAAAGTTGTAGTCTTAGGTTTGCGAAAATGTAATCAGTTTTAACTGCTGTGAGGAACTTTTGGAAAATGTAACTTTTTCTTCCATATTCATCTTTCTTACTTTTGCTACTGGATGCACTTCTTCCAGAAAATTGTTAATGGCATACAAGAGGAAATTGATACATCTATGTATGATGGTGCAGCAGGTAATGCTGAACAATTTTTTCAACTCAAATTCCTTTCTGCTTCTTCCATAGATTTCACAATTTCATTTCTAAAACTCAGATTTTGGATATCATGAGAACACATACGATGAAGAGGAAGGAGAGACAAGTGCCTATTTGCATGGAGGTTTTGAAGGTAGCAAGTCAAGTAAACATGATCAGAAGAAACGGAAAAGATTTATGAAGTCATACACTGCAAGATCAGCTGATGCGGGGGCTGAATTACCTTATGGAGATACTTCAGTTAGTTGTCAACAAAGTATCTTAATGGGCAAAAGACCAGGCAATAATATGCATGTTGGTCCAGTTCTGCCAAAACGAATGCGCACTGCTTCTAGGCAGAGGTTTATAAGTCCTTTCAGTGTTGGAACTCCTGTGGTTGGACAGACTCCAGCCAAGACAGATGTATCAAGTGGAGATACTAGTTCTTTTCAGGATGATCAAACTACTTTACGTGGTGGATTACAAATCCAGAAAAGCATGGAGGTTGACTCAGTTGGAGAGTTTGAAAAGCAAGTTCTATATGACTGTGCAGAAACATCAATGAAGCTGAAAAAGAAGAAAAAGGCAAAGAATCTGGTACATCAGAATTTTATAATTTGAACTGTTGGGATTTACTGACCCTGATAAAGGTACATTCTTTTGTGTTGTTAGCTGGATATCGGTGTAAATACTTGATTCATTTTTACAGGGCTCCACTTATGAGCAGGGATGGCAGCTGGAATCTGCTGTTCACAATGAACAGGTTAATAATTTCTTTTCTTTGCTTCTTTAAAAGATTAGGTATGGTGACTTCATATGCCAAGCTTGTTAAAATGTGGAAGTTAATATTTACAATTATTCTAGTTATTTTTATATAATAACTTCTGAAGAACTGCATATGTCCACTGAAATTCTCATGAATCATTATCTTTATTGCCAATTCTAGTGAAGTTTCCTACTCAAGTCAACATCTTCTTAAGCTCTTCAACTAACAAATTTTTTTTCTTCTGGGTTTACCTGGCCTAGTAAGAAGTATATTTAGTATTTCAGTTTACATGTATTGAGTTTTTCTATAAAGACTTATTGTCACAGGTGCAGCCAGTGTCTTTAGATTCTTCAAGTATGATATCATGGACATTACACATACAAGTGCACACGCACACACGCACAGACACACATACACACATATAAATGAGCTTGTGTCACATGAACATCCACTCGTAAACTTCTAATTTATAGGGTATGTGGGATGGAGAGTGAATGCATCTTCCGTTTCATTTTCTGTTTTTACTTACCCTGTAAGGTTCAGGCTGGTGAAAAGCTAATGAGCTGGATGCAACTTCATCTGGGACTTCTTGTTACTGTCTTTATAATGAAAGTCTGTATGTTTGCATTGTTTCAGTTTGGTTAAATTGCATATAATTAGCTGCCATAAGCTGTTGGATGATACCCTCGTCACAGAAGAAGGGAATGTGTGAGTAATAACGACAATTGTGATAAGAAAAACCACAAGATAAGCAAATCTAAGAAAGGTTGACAAATTTGTATCTGTGAAACATTCTGTAGCTACAGTTTGGGAAGTGAACTTATCTTTTGTATGACTGAACATTCGATAACTCAATAGTCATCTGTAATTTCAAGCTTTTATCTGTGTAAAAGTTATAGTTTTGGTTGGTTCCTTGACATTGGTATCATTGGAAGACCTTGCAGTTCATTTAAACTTACATTGCTGTCGGCAGTCTTGGGTGTTTCCTGTGTGAAGGTTTTCTTATAGGCAGAGAAAGCTGGCAATTCCCTTTTAACCCTAAGGGAACGATATTCTGATAAAATGCTCCATATGTTCTCTAGCTACACAACATCAAACATTTAAATACCTAGTTGAGGCCGCTGTGTGTTTTTCATTATCTTGCCCATCTTATTGGCCAAACTTGGCATGAAATAAGCTTTTCCTGAAACAGTTTTTAGTATTCTGATGGTGTTTTTCTTAACCGCAGAGGGATAATTTGAAAAAGAGGCTGGATGGATATCAATTTGAGTCTAATGGAACCAGTGGTAAAGTCCTTCTTCTTTTCATATTACTGTTTTTCTCCTCTACTTATTCAATCAAATAGCAATATTTTTATGTTGTTGGCCTCAGAGATCATTCAAGGTTGGGGGCCATCTCACCCTCCATTTTCTACCTTATCTCTTCTTTCTATGCAGAGGGGTTATCAGCATCCCTTGTCCTGATTACTGTGTTTGTTTGGTCATGAGACATTTGATGAGCATAATTGGAAAAATTTTATGCTTCACCTTTTCAAAGAGTTAAATATTTGATTAACATACTGTTCTCTTCAAGAATTCATACTGAAGAACTGCAAAGAGGCTGAACTTAGATTTGCAATTTTTCATTTTCTTTTTCGAATCTACATCAGGGATATCCCAAACTGTTCCTCTAGATTTTTGGGTCCTGTCTTCCCTACTGTTTTTTCAGTTTTGAGATTTCTTCCCAATCCCGGGCTGTCATAGATTTTATGAATATCATTCTTATTTTTGGCTCTCCTAAAAAGCCTAATTTTCACCTTAATACCTTTGACACTTTCAATTTTTTGTTTTAAGGTTTGCATGTTCAACATCCTGCAAAGAAGACAAAGATAATGAAGCATTCTTTAGAAAATACTTTTGACAACATGGCTCCATTGAGTGGATCTATCCCTTCTCCAGCAACTTCACAAATGAGTAATATGTCCAACTCAAAGTTCATGAAAATTATTGGCCGGGACAGGGGCAACAAAAAAACTAAATCACTGAAGGTAGTCTTTTGAATTCTGGTGGTTATCATTTCTTTTTAACTTGGCAAGTTTTTCCTTTGTTCATATTCTTTCCACAAAGTTGAGCATTTATCTTCTGTTCAGATATCTGCTGGGCAGCCAGGTTCTGGAAGCCCATGGTCACTTTTTGAGGATCAGGTATTCTATCGCATTTCATTTCCAAAATTGTCTGTATTTGGTTGTAGAAAGATATTTAAGCTGTTATGGAAAATGGTAAATGAAAGGAAAAAGAGGGAAAAGAGAGAGGAAAGAGAAGACAAAAGAGAGAAAGGGAGGGAAACAGAGTGAATGAGAGGGGAATAGAAGAAGGAACAAGAGGAATAGAGTGAATTTGGGGGAGTAGAGTGAAAGGGAAAATGCAGTAGGATTTCATTAATTGCCAAAAACATACAATATCCGTGGGGGGACTGTTATTTATAGTTACTCATAAAACCCTCCAACTGACATACTAACAGTCTTAACTGCCATCTACTACAAGTACATATTTTCATACCCCTCAAGGGTTTGGGACGGAAAACTGTGAAAATTGCTGCTGGAAATGAAATGGAACCCATGAGGCATCTTCATCTGGAAACCCTCTTCATTGCACCAATATTTCTGTAATTATTTGCCCCTTCCTCCTGCCCATCCTTTTATTCAAAATCTTCTCGGGAATATGACTCTCAGGAGCTGTAGGCCAGTCCATAGGAGGATGTCTAGGCTTTACTGAAGGATCAGTACATAACTTCAAGGTATCCTTGAATTTGGAGGTAGTTCCAACCTGTAGGCAACTGCCTCCACTCTTTCCAATACCTGGTGGGGTCCAAAATACCTTGGAGCCAGCTTTTGTGAGGTCCTAATAGCTGCAGAAATCTGTCTATAGGGCTGTAATTTTAAAAAGACCCACTGCCCCACTTCAACTCGCAATCAGTCCTCTTCACATCAGCTTTTTGCATCATTCTGTTCATTCCACAAAAGAGCTTCCTCATGTGCTGATATGTGGGCTGCATCCCAGAATGTCCTCCTTGAGGACTAGTATGCACCCAACCCAGCAACTTTTGTTTCAACTCAGCACTGTTACCCACCACCAGCTTACCATTTCTTCTTAAAAATCTGCCATCCAATGAGTATTTTCCCACAACTCCACCTTGCTGTTGTAAATGGGAAATAAGTGCCCCTCAAATCAACATCTTTCACCCAACTCTCTTCAATAAACTTTAACAAGTCATCAGAAGTTGTGCCAAAAGTTATCTGCAGTAAGTCAGCCCCCTTGCACTCGTGAGAGAGCATCTGCAACAGTATTGTTGTTGCCCTTCTTATAGTGCATCTCATAGTCATACCCCATAAGTCAGTGCTACCCAATACGTCTGAAACGGAGTCTTTAATTTTTGATCTAACAAAAATTTAAGACTCTGCTGATCTGTGTGGATTATAAATTTCCTCCCTTCCAAATATTGATGCCAATGCTATACAGCTTGCATTACCGCCATCACTTCCTTCTCATAAATAAAATAAGTCTCAAATGCTTAGGAGCCAAGGCTTTGCTGTAAAAAGCTAAAGGTTGAGCCTGCTGCATAAGCACTGCTTCAATTCCAGACCCACACACATCTGTTTCTAGGACAAAAACTTGCTAAAATCTGGCAATGCAAGAACTGGGGCTGTCAACAACACCTCTTTTAACTTCAAAAAGGCATTAGCTGCAGCATCATCCCATACAAACCCATCTTCCTCAACAACATTGCCAAAGGCTTGGCAATCTCACCATAGTTTCGAATAAGTACCCTGATAAGCCAAGAAAAGCTCAGTTGCTTCACTGTTGTAGGTTCAGGCCATTCTTGCACAGCTTGCACCTTCTTGGGATCTGTGCAAACAGTACCATTCCTGATTATATGCCCCAAATATTCCACTTCTGTTGCAGCAAATGTACACTTGCTTCTTTTAACAAAATAACAATGCTGCCTCAAAATTTCTAGCACAACTCTCAAGTTCTGTACATGCTCATCAATGGAGGGGCTATACACAAGAATATCATCAAAAAACACCAACACAAACCTCCTCAGACATTCCTTTAAGATACTGTTCATGGCCCCTTGAAATGTGACAGGTGCATTGATTAGTCCAAAGGGCATAACCAACCATTCATAGTGTCCACTGAGCGTTTTAAAAGCAGTCTTGTGAGCTTCTTCCATAAACCCTTCACCTTGCATTCTCCACTTAAAATTCTGCCAAATACCAAACACCTTCAGCTTCTGACCACCTGCGACTCCACTTCCCCGGTTGCAACATTTTCAGACCACCCAAGCTTTCTTGCCAAGTCATAATCCAAAAAATCATGAGTGCTGCCACCTTCAATCAGAATCTGCACAGTTTTTCTTCCCAACTGGCCTTGCACTCTCATAGAAGTAACATTGTTACTACCTTCTATGGCATGCAGCGAAATTTGAGGCGAGGAAAACCCTCCAATTTCATCCATCTCGGTCCCTTCATCTGCATCTCCATCTGTTTCATACTCCACCAAGTGCAGCTGCAACTTCTTACTTTGAGGGCATACGTGATCCTTAGAAAATTTCTCATGGCAGTAAAAACGCAGGTTGCGGGCTCGGTGCTCTTCCACTTCTTCTGGAGTCAAGATTTTCCTAAAAGAAGCTGCTGTCTTGCTCTGGTTTTTGTTGTTTCCAGCTGTATTCACATCCAATCTAGTCTTTGGTGAGCCACACTTTCCACTAAGGTTGCTTGATGGGAGCCACTACTCACTACAGTATTTCTATAGCTTTTCCACCTGTCTTGGCCAACTATTGCCGCTGTACCCAAACCCCAAGTAACTCCACTGTTACTTTGCTCAACACCTGTCGAGCTTCTTCCAGCTGTCACCTCTATATTCTTTTTCTGCATGTTAATTTCCTCCAGCAACGTTGCAGGTTTAAACAATCTTACTGGACCAGCAAACTCCTCTTTGAGTCCTGGACTAAGTACTCCTCTGGTAGCCTTAATTTGCAAGATATGGAGTCAAAAAGATCATTAAAATCAGCCAGCGAACCTTGTTGTCTCAGAGTCATCAAATCTTCCATGGTGCCTCATATGAAGGTCCAAACCAATTCTTGAGAGCCACCACATACTCCTCCCATTCCAAGACCTTGGTTTCCATGTTTGTTTCAAGGCTTGTTGCCACTAAAATGCTTTCTCATCAAGATGCAAGCTCGCCACTGTTACCTTCAGTGCATCCGGCGTCTCATCCAACTGAAAGTACCTCTCACATTTCAAAATCTACCCAAGAACGTCACTTCTTTGGAATCTTGGGAACTCCATCTTTGTGAAACGAGTGGGACGCTGCTAGTCGCGGGTCTCAGGACACTGTCGCTGGCCATTTCGTTGATCACCCTAGTTCTGGCCTCGATCTTGCTGCCTTCTAATGCGACTCCGGCCTCTATCTTGGCCTGGGCCCCCTTCGCCATCAATGACGGACTCTTCTTGGGCCCATGTGAAGCCTGTCAACTGTACAGACATCCCCTGCACCATGTCAGACAAGGCTGCTAATTGCTGGAATCCTTGCTCCAGCGTCCTTATGCACTCATCAAGATCACGAACGGAAGTCTGGGCACGTGTCTCTGCCATCAGTCCGAGGAGCGTAATGCTCTGATACCACTGTTATGGAAAATGGTAAATGAAAGGAAAAAGAGGGAAAAGAGAGAGGAAAGAGAAGAGAGAAGAGAGAAAGGGAGGGAAACAAAGAGAATGAGAGGGGAATAGAAGAAGAACAGAAAGGAATCGAGAGAATTTCGGGAGTAGAGCGAAAGGGAAAATGCAGTAGGATTCTCATTAATTGCCAAAAAACATACAATAGCCGTGGGGGGACTGTTATTTATAGTTACTCATAACACCCTCCAACTGACATACTAACAGCCTTAACTGCCATCTACTACAGGTACATATTTTGGTATCATAAGCTAATTGAGTTCCTAATTTGCTCCTTCAGGCACTTGTTGTCCTAGTACATGACATGGGCCCTAACTGGGAACTTGTCAGCGATGCAATCAACAGCACCCTCCAATTTAAGGTAAATAATGTATGCTTCAATTTCTTTGTTATTTGCCTTAATTATGAGGAATATACCAGCTTGTAAATATTTTTAAATTTAGTTTTGCTGCGGCAATTTTTTTATTAAGTACTTCATCTCTCTCCTATTTGGCTTTTTCTCATATATTTTGGAGCATGTGATGGTGCTTGTTCCAATTATACTTATAATTTGTTTCCTCTTCAATACTTCCAGTGTATATTTCGCAAGCCCAAAGAATGCAAAGAGCGGCACAAGATGTTGATGGATAAAGGTGCTGGTGATGGTGCTGATAGTGCAGAAGATTCAGGATCAACTCAGTCTTATCCTTCAACTCTGCCTGGCATTCCAAAGGCAAGATTTTGATATTTATTTCACTTATTTCCTTTTCTTTTCTTGAGCATTAACATGTATAGTATTAATCCGTGTGAGACTTTTTTGCTGTTTGGCTAATTTCATTTTTTTTTATTTTTTTAATACTGCTGTCACTTTCAGGGTAGTGCTAGACAGTTGTTTCAGCGGTTGCAAGGTCCTATGGAAGAGGATATGCTCAAGTCCCATTTTGAAAAAATTATTATGATTGGAAAGAGGGAACATTACAGGAGTCAGGTTTGTTTTTGATGTTAATCATTTTGCATTGATACATGTGATATGTGTTGGTCCTTTGGAACCTGATGAACAAGTCAGTGGTGCTTCTCTTTTTTTGCCTACTCAATACATGTACTAGTCACTTCTTTGGATATTGACATAACTCAGTGTATCTTTTGAACATAATGCATCTCCACAAGCTTTTCCTTATTCTTTTTCAATTACATGTTGAGAAATACTGTTTTCAGCTTGTTTATTTCAATGGCATGCTTCGCATATGGATGAGGTGTAAAGGCATGTATCAAATCATGACAAGAGATAAAGATGATGAATAGTCATAAAATTTTATAGGCTAAAGCATTAAATGCTTAAGACCGCTCTTTTGAGCTAGTTGTTATCTCTCTCTAGAGTCTTTTCTAATCATAAGCTTTTCTTTTTTCATTTCTATATTTCTGGCAGAATGATAATCAGGATCCTAAGCAATTGGCAGTAGTGCACAATTCTCATGTTGTAGCTCTTTCGCAAGCTTACCCAAATAACTTGAGTGGAGTTGTTCTAACGTAAGTTTCTCTGATTTTATCCATTTTTGTGGTTTAGCCTGTATCCAGCTTATCGCTGCCATTCATATTAATCAGCTTGCTACATTTATGTTTCAAGGCTTCTTTGCCTACTTTGAAACTGGGTTTTCTGACGGAAGCAAATTGATTGTACATTCTGTTTGTTGTTGGCTGACTGAAGGCCCCTTGATCTATGTGATGCAAATACATCAAACTCAGATGTTCTTTCCCTGGGTTATCAAGCTTCTCAAGCTAGTGGTTTAGCAATGCCACAACAAGGAGTGGTGTCATCAATGCTTCCTACCTCAGGTGTGAATTCCCCTATGCAAGGATCTTCTGGTATGATCCTTGGAAATAGTTCACCAATGCAATCTGGTGTAGTCAATACGCTTGGCAGGTAGCACGTTTCTCTATGGCTTAGTTGCTAACATTTTTTGACTATTATTCTGATCATATTCACACGCAGGGATGGGAGATACAACGTTGCAAGACCATCTTTACCTGTTGATGAGCAACAGAGGTTTCAACATTACAACCAAATGTTGGCCAGTCGAAACTTGCAACAGTCAAATTTGCCCATCTCTGGCACCATGTCTGGAGCTGATCGCGGGGTTCGTGTGCTACCGGGTGGAACTGGTATGGGCACAGTGCCTGGGATGAACAGAAGCATGCCCATGTCAAGGCCAGGGTTTCAAGGAATGCATCCATCACCCATGCTTAACTCTGGAAGTGTGCTTTCCTCTGGCATTGTCGGGATGTCAAGCGCTGTAAATGTACATCCGTCTGGTCAAGGGAATTCAATCAGACCTCGTGAAACTTTTAACACAATGAGAGTAAGTAATTCTTTTCTTTATTTTGCATGAAATGCATACATTTCTATGTACATACATTTCTGCGAATGTGTGCTTTTTTGTGGGGACTGTTCTTGATTGAGGTTAGTTCAAGTATTGGATTTTGGGTTACCTTTTCAAGTTTTTTAGTTTGTCTCAGACTTGTGGACTAGTTTAAGAACATCGCAACAATTGCTTGTTTTAAAGAGAAAACATGCAAGAATTGTTGTCAGTGATAGATTTTTTGTATCAACTGACCTCTAAAAATGATCGACTTCCACGGAATTCACTGTTTGAAAGTGGCTGAGAATCTTTTATTCTGCCCTCTTATATGTCAGATTTTAAGTCTAGCTAGGAGAATGTGCATTGACGTCAAAATCCTAGTCAGTTCCTAATTTGGTTTGATATTTCCTTCTGACAAATTTAAGTGCACCCACCCTTCAGCAGCCTCTGCATTTTTTAGTATGTTGCTATATGACAAAAGTGTTTATTTTTTTCATAGCCTGGCCATAATCCTGAGCATCAGAGGCCAATGATGGTGCCAGAACTTCAGATGCAGATCTCACAGGGAAACAGTCAGGGGATTCCTGCTTATAATGGATTAAGTTCTCCTTTTGCTAATCAGACGACTTCACCTGTGCAGACATATCCGGGCCATCCACAACAGCAGCATCAAGTATCTCCACGGCCATCTCATGTACTAGGCACTCATCATCCTCACCTTCAGGGTCCAAATCATGGTACAGGATCAGGGCAGCAAGCATATGCAATCCACTTAACTAAAGAAAGGCAGATGCAGCAGCGTATACTGCAGCAGCAGCAACAACAACAATTTGCTAACTCTAGTGCCTTGATGCCCAACACCCAACTTCCTAGATCATCGTCTATGCAAAATAACTCCCAGATTCAGCCACCCATTTCACAGCAGCCTGTATCACTTCCTCCTTCGACACCATCTTCCCCAGTGACTCAAATACCAGTACAGCAGCAGAAAATGCCACATCATGGTCTCAGCAAAAATCCTCAAACAGGTGTAGGTGGATTGACAAATCCAATAGCTAAGCAACGTCAGCGGCAGTCACAGCAGCAACAGTTTCAACAGCCAGGCCGGCAGCATCCTCAGCAACGGCAGCAGTCACAATCAACACAGCACGCCAACATCGGAAAGGGGATGGGCAGAGGGAACGTGACGGCCAATCAGAATGTCCCCATTGATCATCCTCATCCCAATGGCCTTTCTCTGCCAACAGGAAACCAAGGTTCTGAAAAGGGGGAGGAAATGATGCATTTGATGCAAGGTCAAGGCTTGTACTCGGCTAACTTAAATCCAGTTCAACCTTCTAAACCATTGCTTCCACCTCAAACCTCAAACAATTCCCAGCCACAGCCGAAGGTATTTTCTGGCTCAACACCTCCGCCTCAGTCTTCAAAGCAGCTCCACCAGATGCCTTCTCCTTCTGATAGCACTCAAAGTCAGGTTCCAGCTATCGGCTCAGGTCAAGCTGTTCCCACACAGATGATGGCTTCCAACCATCAGCATCTGCAACAGTCATCGACAATGCTTCATCAGAAGCAAAGTAGTCAAGCCCAATCAAATGTTCAGGGAATGCTTAAACGAAATCATCAGGCTAACTCTGATCTGCCAATAAAATCTCAAACTGGTAAAGTTTGTATGGATCAGCATCCCTTGCACAGCATTTCGCAGATGGCCTCAAGTACAGCATTACCAATGCCTCAGTCATGCAACGATTCAGCTAGCTCTGCACCAGTTTCTATTGCCATTCCTCACTGGAAGGCATCAGAGCCCTTGTACGATTCTTGTTTGCCAAATTCAGCATCTCAGGTGGGTTCTGTTGGGAGTCCACCTCTGACAAATTCGTCTGGGATTGAGACAGTTCCATCTGTCAGCCAAGGTTTAGGCCAGAGGCATTCATCAGGAAGTTTTGGGCAACATGGACACAATGCTGCATCACAGTGGCAACAGCAACAGCAGCCATCTAACAATTCAACAACTCTGCCACAACCATCTCAACAAGTCTTCCAGTTGCAAGAGCAACAATTACCACAAGAACAAAAATGTTCTCCCATGCCACTGCCACAACACCAGCAGTCCCAGCAAACATCACATTCTCAATCAGTACAAGGAAATAATATGTATATGAGGTCTTCCAATTCATAGATGGAATGAAACAATCGTTGTGAATTGAGCATTCCCTGGAGCATCGGTGATGCTTGGATTGGGTATATAAGCCTTTGTATGGAGCAGTGTACAGGTATACTTGGTAGCCTTGACCTCCTTTTTTCCCTTTAATAGGTTTACTGCAAATACTAATCAGTCAAACTAGATTGAGACTGCATGCACATGAATGGGTTGATCTGTCTCATTAGAAACGTTTGGCCCTAATATTTAAATCATTTTACCAATGTTATGCTGTTCTCTTGTGATCATGCATTTCTTTTAACACTATTCTCAAGTTCCCTTGCTCAAGGTTTAAAGTTTCTTTGAAAATTCCCTTTCTTTCCAGTAACTGTTAGGAGAATCCCCGTTTCCTGCTCATTCACATTTCTGAAAAATTCCCGAGTTTGCATTATATTTTGATTATGCTTCCGAATAATGAGTTGAACGTAAGCAGTGGATCTTTTGCAGATGAAGCTGGTTATTCGACAAGGGCAATCAAAGCAGTAAAGTTGCGATTGTAGGTTTCGTAAAGTACAAAGAAAAGTGTTCTGGCCCTTTCCCCTCCCTTAAACTTTTTGTTAATTTGGGGAAATCATGTATATTACCACTGGTCTAGAGGTTTGGGAAGATCGGGGACAGAAATAGACATTTGTACAGGGTCTCCTCTCTCCTTTTCTTGTACTTTCCTCTACCTTTTGCCCGGCTTCCCTGCCTGGCTGTGCAGAGGGGCCTTTTCTTTACGCCCCGTTAGGTTAGTGCTTATGCATTTGTTACACCATCAAATTAAGTAGTGATCATTGTTATGGGCAAAGGCCTTGGAAATTTTGTGAATATGTGATGTCCTGTGGGTGCATCTGATATCATTAGCATCATCATAGGCAGTAGGCTACTGCCATGGATGCAATTTGATCATTGTAATGTTTATTGTGTTTAGTATTTAGTTTGCAACCTGCCTTGATAGCTGATCCTTCTCCTGTATATATTTGAACTGTTTAACAGATGTATGTAAATGTCCTTTGCATCTTTTTTTGCAAAATTGATGGATCAAATTGAAGCTATAAAGTCTTGTTCTGCCTTGTATTTCATCCAAAGGGAAAACAAGATGAAAAAAGCAAATCCGTATGCGTAAGATTCATAGCTCAGTTACGTTTATAAACAGTTAGTAATCTTGAGACAGATTTGTGTATTTATTTCATTAAGCATCTTGCCTATCCCGAAGGAGATCGTGTCATGTCACAAGATACCGTGGCAATTCTCTGATGAGATTATTGAGCCAATAGACCGTGGATGTGTAACTGTTAAAACCGCCTTTGGTTGTGCTACATTTCATTGAACAGGTAACCCTTTGAGGTTTTGCACTGCTTTTCTTTATTCGTACAAGCTATACAGCACTAGGGTTCACAACATTTAGTTTGATTCGGGATCTCGTCCTCGTGTCTCTTACGATTGCTTTCACCTCATATCATTTTTATCTTTGGTTACGTTGCCAGATTCAGCATTATGCTGGTCTGTTTAACGGAATCATCTGTTTACATCGTGATCTTTTATACCAGTTTCCTTCTCTACTTTAAAAAGCTATGTGAATTGAAATGCCATCGTCAAATGATCGTCCTGTTATTATTCCCATTAATTTTTTGCCCGAAGATGCTTTGTCGCTCAATACTGAATATTGCCTCAAGGGAATGATTTATCCAAGTAGGGGTAACCAAAATCGCCTACTCAGCAAGGCAAATTTCGAAAAGAAGTGGCGGCTGGGTTTGTTCAACTAACTCAAATCCTCTGTTCCCTTACCCCTGGCCCTATCTTGTTCCATTGTATCTCAGCCATCTATTTATACGGGTCTCACATAAATAGATGGCTGAGATGCAATAAAACAGGATAGGAACATGGGTAAGGGCACAGAGGATTACGTTCCGGGTTTGTTGAGCAATTGCTATGAATATATTGAAGAAAGGAAAGATAACGGATTGCCAGATGATACATGACTACCGTTACCGTTATGGCTTTAAGTTTTACACAGCAGAAAGCAATAAAAAAACGTGTCTTGTAATCGAGAAATGTTAAATCAAAATTGAAAGTCCAGGCCATAGTGGCCCCACACACCAAGATGATGTAACAGAACGAGAAGCACTAGAATTGAATGAATGATGTGCATATTCCCAAAAAGAAAGAGAGTACGTTGTGGTATGTTTGCCGTAGAAAACAAAAAGAAAATCCTCAAGAGTTGCTTATCATCCAAGATAAGAAGTAAGCAAGCATGCACATAAAACATAATTAATCCAGCAACTGACAACACTGAAACGGACAACAAAATCATCCCAAAATAGATAGCTATTCCATTATCAAAAGCCACTTTCTGGCGTACTTAAAACTTGCACCAAAAACTGAAGCAATGATATCAACAACTATGTTGTGGGGATCTCTTATCATCTTCATTCTCTTCATCTCCATCTCCAGTCTCCATCTCTCAGTCTTCTTTACCATTTCTATCTTCCTCCTCTACACCACTTCCATTCTCTCCCAGAATGCCCTCATCTCTGCAGCCAAACGCCACTCCACCGCTATCCCTCCACCGCCCTCTTCCTCCTCCAATAACACTCCATCATCCTTCTCCTCGAGTCTCTTCCTCTTTTTACCACCTGCAAACGTATTCACAATGCCAGGTTTCCTGATTATATAATTGATACTCCGCGACTTGGGTTTGTATCCATAGGTTTGCAAATCTTCTTCACCGTCCTCCTCAAACATAATCAAAGGAGAAGCAGAGATTGGAAAGGGACCAAGTTCCAACGAGTCCATCAGATCAAAGTAGGGCAACGAACTCGTGCCTCCCCTTGATACAAGGCGTATCTCATGGCGGTAGCGTCGACGGAGCTTCTTCATCTTGTTGCGGCATTGTGTGGCGGAGCGTGTGGGGATGGCAGCGGCAATCCCTTCCCATCGGGTGGCCTTGAGTTGTGGTCGGTTAGCAGCAGTAGTGATGATGAGCTTGGATAAGGTGCTTAGTTTGTAGGTGGGTCCACAGGAGCCCTCGCTTGGTCACGTAGTTGGATTGGGATGGTGTGGACATTGTGAAAGTGTTAGGGTCTAGGGTTCCGTGAATGTTGCTACTATTTTAAATAGAGTATAGCATAATAATTTTTTAAGTGTTTTTTATGTTTCTACAAAAAAATTAATTTACACTTACAGGCCTATAGTACAGAAGATGTACATTACATAAAGTGTTTTGTGCTTTAAAGGTACAAAATAATGGCATTAGTTTTCATTACAATAAAGATTGCCTCGGTTTTAAAGCACCTGTTACGTACACACGCACTCTCTCTATCTCTGTCTGTGGCTGTGTGTGTTTTATGTGGACATGAATGAGGATTTAGAGTTGTAGAAGTAAACAAATCAATTGTGGGTATAATAAGTGTTATCTGTGAAAAGCAAAATGTTCATGTACAGAATCGCGCGAACTCTTCTATGTAAGAAATTGACTGAAGTCCACTCCATGGGTTGTGTTATGTGACGGGGAGAGTAGCTAAGAATTAATGGACCCCCATCCCCATGCCATGAATGTATGCATGCTAGTCGCTAGTCACAATCATCAACATCACTCACTTGTCTATCGTTTGCTCATCTTTGACTTTGAGGAGGAACAGTCATGCAATTCCTCGGCCAGCAAGAGCTTGCTCCCTGCATTTTCAATTTACGTGAGCACATGCTTGGCAGCCCAAACAGTCTAGTGTTTCTGCTGGATGTTATATGCGTATTCTACAGAATACAACACTACACAAAGTAGGAAATTTCTGATTAAAACATCTCCATGTCCCCCATCCCCTCTCTCTTGTTAGCTTATTTGTATCTTTACTCCTATTTGGCTTTTTCACTTGCTAAACTCTGGTTTGTAATCTTAGCCTGGTCATTGTCTGCTGCTGCTCACATATTTAGCGGTGACTATCACAGTATGATTCATGGCTACTACTCTCAACTAACTGATGTATCAACAGCTTTAAAAAAAAATGATCGATGCCAAAGTAAACTGAGACTATTTAAGTGTACTACTGCAACGGTGGATAGCAGTTTATGCTTATCCGAAGTAACACTGTCAACTTGTCTCGTGCCCACACACCAAAGACGAAAGTCAGAAAGCCAGGATTTACCGTCAAGGTGTTCCACTTTAGATTTTCGAGCGACTCAGCAAGCTCCACTTGTTTTGAAGCAGTTGCAAGTAATGCCTAAAATAATGAAGGTTTCAGCAGTTAATAACAATGACAGTTATACATATAACCTCGATTGTTTAAAGCAGCACTCTTCTTAAAAAGAAGGATCGCTTACACTTTTAGTCTTCTGCAGATCATATTCTATAGATTTAATTCGACTCAACGACTCAAGAAGCATGCCCTCTTTCTCAGGTGGAATATCAGTGGGCTTTTTGACCAGCTCATTTACTGTTGCTTCTAATTGTTGCAGCCTCTGCCAGCATGGATGGAGCTGGTCCTCTTTTATTTCCTCTGAAATCTCTTGCATTTGACAATTTGAATCTGCCAATTGATGGTTAGACTGGGCTACTATTCGCCTTTCTGTATGCTGCACTGAGAATGTTCTTCGCATCCTTGGAAGCAATTGACATATCCACATAAATAATTTGATAATTAAATGGACTACAAAACTTGTTGCATGGGGAATCAATTTCCTCCTGTGCACTTCCTCATCAACACCGCTGGGTGAATCATCTGTCAAAAGTAGCAAATCATTGAAGTGAATTCTGATCAAGACAGAAAAAGAAAGCATGTATCATTGCCTAATCAGGACTTAAAGGATGCTTTGCCCATCAACTATGTATTTAGAAGTTGTAAGATGCAATCTAGTTTTGATGCTTGAAAATAGCATCATGGA
Source organism: Erythroxylum baracoense (assembly GCA_025629805.1). NCBI lineage: Eukaryota > Viridiplantae > Streptophyta > Magnoliopsida > Malpighiales > Erythroxylaceae > Erythroxylum > Erythroxylum baracoense. The sequence goes on along the minus strand of JAOTAY010000009.1, from coordinate 15,823,147 downwards.
TCATCATCACATCATAAAAATCCAATAAAAGACAATAAAAATTGACAAACTGCATAGCAAACCAACAAGATAATCATTAAACCAAGTTTTTCAATTAGAAGAGAAATTGTGGAGTCACATACTTGGTTCTGTCTCATTTACAGATCTTGTAGTATCATTTGCAACCAAGCTGCTTACATCGGCACCACCATCTGCTCTTGCCTGGTGAAGATGTATATGGTAAGCTATTAGTTATAGGATGCATGACATGTTCCAAAATCATGCACTGCACTTCTTACAGTAGTTCAGTGATCATAGTTCAAACTGAAATTTGATTATGTTCCTTCGGAATACAAATCACTTAACATAGAAAAATTAGCATGCAGAAGCCAACATTATGGCATCGGTAAATTTTCAATCACCCACACAAATACTTTAGAAAATAGTTTCGCTTCATCTTTTGTGGCTTCTGTACTAACATAATTAACAAATGAGAGAAATGAAACTTCTTCATGAAAGAAAAGGTTTCAAAATCATAGGAACGAAATATGATTCAACAGAGTGATGCATTCATTTACTCTTGTGCTATCTTCTTTTGATTCTCATCCCTCACTTACAACTGTCAAAAAACATTAAGGAAATTACATCACAAGTAACTGGCTTTAAGTAAAACAGCAAAAGAACTACTTGAGGGGATACAGGATGGCTGGCTTTCATAGGATATTTACTATGATACAATCCTATATGCTTACAGAAAAGCAAGCAGAAACAAAGTCAAATACTCACTTCCTCAAACATTGGCATTTCTTGAGTGAAGCCCATAGTATTTAGCCTTGAATCTGAGCCCGGATCTTCAGCAGATATTTCACTTCTTGAAACCTGCAGTAACATCATATGCATATTGATATGTACAAGATACAAAATTTACAAATTGATTCTTCTGCCACCAACCTTAGAGGCAAACAATTTGATTTCTACATCATCATCATCATCAGAACTCTTAATTTTTCTCAAGTAAATTGCTTCTCCAGCATAAACAAGCTGCAAGTAGAATATATATTGCTTTATGTCAGAATCGCTGTAAGCATATGCAGAAGTTTTATCGATAGAATTTGCAAACACCATTCTAAACTAATAATCAATACACAATTCAATTCGGTAACGTTGCTTGATACTAACTAGGATCATACTTTCATTATTTCTGGATCATTCCATGGCCCCTTGTCAGATCTAAGACAACCACCTTCATTCGGGCATGAACAGTTTCCACCAAGAAAGTTTGGTAATTGGCTGCTTAAAATACCAACACAAGTTTCTCAGAAGTTGGGGAAGAATTTCATCTATAATGAGATGTAAGATATCACATTAACATAAATGAAATAGATCAAACCTCGAGTCAATGATCTCCAACAACTTATTCTGGAATTTATTGCCTAAAACCTGGGGCATCAGAATGATTTTGTTCAAAAAAAATTATAAAAAAAACTCACACAAGTAAAGTTAGGGACATATTTGCAATATCTCATACATTTATTTTTGAAGTAGTTTTTGGGTCAAGAAAGCTTTTCGCAGTGTTCCACAGAAACTTGAACCCATTACCGGCATTAACAATAAACATCTGATGTAGTGTCTGTTGAAAACTAGCTAATGTCAGAGACAATCACAAGCAAATTCACAAGTGACTTAAATGATCTTGTTATTTAATGATTACCACCTCAGGATAATTGTCACCATCAATTTTCTGCATGCGCATAACCAGGTCGTGTGCAACCTTGCCAAAGCTCACAAAATTCTGTATAGTTAATAAACATAAGTGACACATGTATCAGTGATATCAATTAGTGTAAGGCATTGGTCTCTGAAATTACCAGGCCTTGCACATCCAATATGGATACAGTAGAATCTATGTGCCTCCTGGCTGCAATAGAACATGCAGGAAATTTCTCAGCAAAAGTCTTCTCAAACCCTTGAACATGATATTTTAAGAACCGGTCGACAGTTGTTACACTCATTAGCTTGCTAGGTTCAATTTTTCCAAGTCTTTCAATATAAACAGGTCGGCCTTCCTTGTCTACCCCATGATAACCATGAGGGTAATACCGCTGGACTTCTTCATATTCATCATATACAAAATCCTAAACTTGCAATGCAATGTTAATGAATTCGTTAGATCATTTGGAAATTAAAGCAAAAAAAGAAGTGATGATGCTGATATGCTGAAAATTATGCGAAGGTCAAATAATTGCATGTTACCTGTATAATATTATCTACCCCATTTTCTTTCCTCCAATTGATCATATCCGACCACATCTGTACAGTTTTATCAAGGTCAAATTTCCTTGCTTTTAGAAACCTGAAATCATGAGCCTGCAAATTAGTGGATCATATTCCTCTTAGGTTATGGAAGAAACAATGTGAGAGTACAAGATGAAAATTGCTTCCGAAACATAAAGCCTTTTAAGAAATAGCAACTCTTCAGCCAACAAGAGTGAGAAAAGAAAGCTAATGAATATAAATACTACCAATATAAAGTACTATAAATCGGAAGTGTTCAAGCACAGTGATCACTTTAGTTTCCACTTTCACCGTAGAAGTATGCATTTATTCTATCATTCCATATTTTTCTAAACGCATATCAAATATCAGGCATAACTTAGTATTGTTCTTTGCTCCTTTTACATCTGGATCTGCACACAGCTGAATAGTTATATTAATTCCAGAATAATCTCCACTATAAAATTCACTGCAATAATAAGAATCGAAATACACCATTCTCAAAGATGCTAAATGGTCTAAACTTCGAGTTTAGTATAAGTTCAAAGCATCAAACCAAATCATTGAATTACCTCAAAAGAGTGTGGTAATCGTCGAGACGAGGAGGAAGCAGATCTTTAACAACCAGTGCTTGACGAAATGCATTGACAGCCTCTTCCTCCTCTGCGTCCCGAATATCATTGACGGAAATCCCGGCGTACCGACAGTCGGCGACTCTCCTTCCACGCTTCCTAAGACTGTGCGTGAGCTTGGTGGATGCAGTCATTGCCTTCTTCTTCAGAGATCTGACTCTCCTTCTGCGTTTCTCGTCTTCGGAGGGCTCCAGATCCAATCCTCTAGACCTCTCACTCTCATAAACCGAAACCACCTCTTCTGCAAAGCAAAACGCAACCGCATTATATCTCATTGCAAACAATTCACCATCACTCCCTAGCTCAATCTCGATTCTATACTTATTCACCTGGCATCTTTGATACAACTGGAATTCACACAAAATCTGAAAAACAAAACAAAAGAACTCAGAAAATCGTAAGACAGCGAAAAGTCATAGCTAGAAGGCATCAATCGGATCTGGAAGATTCAACAACCAAAACCTTAATAAAAGAGAAGCTAAGCATCTCAATGGCGTTATAAAGAAATGAAATACAGAACAGGGAATCAATACCTTGCACTAAACTGCATTCACACGATTCATGAATTCGCAGTAACTCGTGGTTTCGTGGATATAAATACGCACACGTGCCAGAGGTGATGCGATGCGACGGAGACTCTCTCTCTCTCTGTATCACTTTAATTCTCTAGAAGAGAAATTGCTTTCAGTCTACGAATGTCTTTTTACGCCACTTTTGTGCTTTACGCTTTTATCTCAGAACCTCTGTTATGCCTCCTGTGTATGTATAAATAAATAAATATATATATATATATATATATATATATTGACGATGTCTTCTGTTACATAATAATAATAATAATGAAAGAGTCGGGGACTCAGGGGCACAGGAAAGCCAAAGCGAAAGGCTGTTGATTGTCGTTATGGATGATGGTTTATTCGCGAAACGGCCATCTTTCGAACTGTCGTTTGGTTAACGTCGTGGAAGAAGGAGGACGGAGAATATTAGGTGTCCCATTGTGTTCACGCTACGCATACATAGGCATTTAACTAACTCTCCTCCACGGCCCACGCCTTTTCTTTTGATGTCTTGAATCAAATTGAATTAGTTTAGGTAGCTCCCACGCGATACGACTGCGTACTTAAATGCGGGAAGTGTTGGATGTTCAATATTTTACTATCTGTTCAAACTCAGGTCAGGTATGACATGAAACCAAAACATCGAAGGAATGAAATTGGTTTTATTTATGGTCTTTTCCATCTACTTGTAATCATTAATATTAAAACATTACTTTGTCTATGGTAGCATTGAAATCACATCACTTGGATGAATAAAAATGGTAATTTTCAAATATCCTAATATTTTTAGAACATATAAACGAAAATGAGGATATCATATCATTTTTCTTCAAATGCATTTTTTTATTCCACAAATCGCAATTATCGAGATTATGTAAAGACAATATCTTTTGGCACGGAAAAATAAAAATGTGCACTCGCTCGTATTAGAAATTTGCCAAAATGATTATTAAGAAAACTTAAAAATATTATATATAGTATAAAGAAGACTAAGCAGAAGTAAGGAGTGAATAGAAGGATGATAAGTGGAAGTGGATAACTAAAAATCCAATTTAGGCATCCATTTAACGGCGCCAAATTAGGCCGTCAGAAGTGTTGAGTTTTTGGCTCCTTTGTTGTCCCATATTGGTTGGGGACAATAAGTGAGGAAAGGCTCTTGACTATCTAAGGAGGGTGCTACCTCCTTAGTTAGTACACCAAACAAAGTCAAAGATTTGTATGACAAATTTGACTCTAGTTAAATTCCTCTTTTGAGGTGAGAGTTGGAAGATTTGTTTTGGGTATTTCTTTGTGAGTGTATTGGTGTATTGGGATATTGGGTGAGAGGAAAAATTATGTGATTGTAAGAATTTTTCACATAGTGGATTTTCTTCTCGGTGCCCGTGGTTTTTCTCCAGTTTGGGAGTTTCCACGTAAATTTCTTGTGTTGTTATTATTTCTCCATTTTCTGTTATTTTTGACTATAAAATATCCTTGGGTGTGGGTTTGGGAGGTTTAAATTCCCAACAAGAGGGTTTCATTAAATGTCAATCTGAATTGACAAACTAGAAGTTCCAAGAGAAGACTCCAGAAAGAATTGACGAACAGTAACGTAACCCACAGAAAGCAGCAGAAAAAATGACTACGAAAAGAATCTAGAAGCACTTTCTTTTTTTCTTTTTTTGCCTACAAGGTATTTTAGGCCGGTCCTAATTATAAGAAAATATTTTTAAGTCATTTATATCTAAATTAATCCCCGCTTAAGTTAGGTAGGTCTCTTGCGGGAGATAAAGCTCTAGCCTTAAGTTTTAAACGACTGCATACATGAGGAGAATTTGAACTCACGACTTCACTTAAGCCAAGAGAGCCCCTTACTAACTCACCTGCACCCTGGGGTTAACAATAAGAACAATAAATTGTTTTAACCGTGATCAAATCGCGGGCATAGTAAAAAATAAAACTATAGATTCAGATAATTGATTAACTTGAATAAACAAAATATGAATCATAAGAAATCATACCTTGTTCGTGTTCTCGTTGAAAATTCTTTGAAACTTTTCGAGTTGTCAACCACAAGTTGTTCACTTGTCTAACTTCTGATGGTATTCATAGAATAACTTCTCAACACTTTGAGAGGAATAATGTAAGAGTGCTAGCTCATTTTTCTTTTCTTCCTATTAATAGAAAAATTATTACGGTAGTTTTTGTAATTTTATTAAAATTAAATTTCTTAATTATAATTAAAGTCATACTCTAATTATAATTAACTTAATTTTAATAAAATCAAATATCTTATATTTGATTCCTAATGTTTATTAAACTTTATAATTAAGTCCAACTCAATTAAATTAATTTTTTCTTTCACAAATTGCTCTTTGATCTGTGACTCATTATGTTCCTGATATATTGGCAATGATTATAAATTATAATTCTAATTCATAATTAGAATTAGAATTAGAATTAGATAAATTAAAACTCCTTTTAATTTATCTTTAATTCTTCAATTACATAATTTATAATCATAGATTAAGATTGTAGTCTAGCAACATGTCATGACCACCCAAATATTATGAATGTCAAAGTGGTTTGACCTAACTTTTCCATGCATGGTTATGATATATAATTTAATTCTTTCGTCATTCAATATTTCAATTGGACAGAGTACAGATATAGTGTCTACTCTTTTGGTCCAATCATATTCGTTCTTGCTAATTAGTAATTCATTTATAACTAATATTTAAAAATACCTTTTCAAATGTCAATTCACTCTAACCAGAGAATTCTATAAATCACTGCTAATCAAGAAAAGTGGAACATTCTCTCTAATTACTTTACAGTGACGAATCCTTTATTGACTTACTCAATTATCTCCATATGGTCCATATTGTATCCAAATACTACTGAATGAATTATCCTAGGACAATTTGTAAGTAGTATTAAAACACAGCAATTCTCAGACGAGATACATAGGTAATCTCAAGTAGGGGTGGGCACGATTCGGCTCGGTCGGTTTTAGGCTGTTGAACCGAACCGAACCGAACCGAATAATCGGTTTTACGGCATAAAAAAACAGAACCGAACTGAATGTCAGATGAAACCGAAAATTCAATTTGTCTTGCGGTTCGGTTCGGTTACTTCAATCAGTTTGGGCCCTAATCTTGGGCCTTAAAATTTGGGTCAATTTTAGTATATGTCCAACATTTTTATTTTATTTTAGGACCTATTGGGTGATTATCATACTTGCAAAGTTGCAAACTTACCTTATATACCTAGAGTTAGAAGTATAAAAAAATACAAACTTTTTTTATTTTTACTTGATCGGTTTGGTTCGGGTTGGCTTGGTAAAAAATTTTGCATACACCGCACTCGAACTGATATAGTCGGTTTTTCAATATCCAAAACCGAACTGAGCATCCATCACTCTCCACACCAACCTGTTTCGCTTGGTTTCTTCAGTTTTGTGGGTCAGTTCGGTTTTTTCAAAATTTTGCCCACTCTTAATTATAAATGATCATATTACCAATTTTAATTAGTTAGTTACTGATTTAATGAATTTGGATGTGAGATTTAAAAATGAAGATCTGACTTTGATGTTGTTGGGAGCCCTTCTTGAGAAGTTTGAGTTTGTTAAAATTGCTCTACTTCATGGGAAAGTTGTTGTGTTTCTTAGCGAAGTTACAACTGCTTTCTATAGTCATAAATTAAGAAAGAAAACAAAGGAAGAATGTGCAAGTGGAGCAGCAGAAGTTATAGTGGTCAGAGGCTGTTCGCAGAGCCAGACTAAAGAAAAGAAAGGGAGATTGAAGTCGAGACCTAAGTTGAGAAAATATGAATGTGTTTTTTGTCGAGAAAAAAGGAATTGAAAAAAAGATTTTCCAAACCTGAAGAATAAAAACAAACATGATAAGGGAAAAGTTGTTGCAAATTCCAATGTTGCTGAGTGTGAAAATGCAGACTCAATTTTCTCATTAGTTGTTACATCCTTAATAAGCTCTTCTAATCTATGGCTGCTAGATTTATGTTGTAACTATCATATAGGACCCAATCAGGATCGGTTCTCTGATTTTAGAGAGCTAGAAGGTGGAGTCGTCTACACAACAAATAATAATGTTAGACCCTGAAACTTTTCTTAGAAAAGTTTCGAGCAGTACATGAGAAGTGTGGATAGGTTCATATTTTGCTTTGGTGATTTTGGTTGTGAGAGACTATGAAATAGGCAGAATTAGGGTGAAAGTGATGAAGAACACGTATATATATATATATATATATATATATATGTGTGTGTGTGTGTGTGTGTGTATGTTCTGTTATTGATGCTCATGATTAATCATGGACTATAATATCTTTATAGATGATATGGAGTTGAAAATAAAGTAGAGAAGATGATCTTGGTATGAGTTGTGATAAGGAAAGATTTAGAAACAAAAGTGGTAGTGATCTGGAAAATGTTCACTGAGTGTGCTTCAGTCTAGTAGCCATAACGTTTTTCTAGTTATCCAAATGAGATGATCATTTGCTTGGATTATACTAGAAACATATGGCTACATTTCTTATGAAGAAATCAAATTTCAATTCTGTCTCTAAGAGTTTCAAAATTTCATGAAGTTGAAAATTGGGTGCAGTATATTGGTGGATGAATGTAAAATTCATCTTTGTACTTAAGGAGAAAATCTGGATTGATCTAGGCTAAATTGGATAACGTTACCTTCTTGGAAATTGTAGATTATTTTTCTAGCTTTCCAATGATATATAACATGAAATTTTTGGACATTGGAGTCGAAAGTTAGGATCTTTGCAAGTGAAGTTGTTTAGAAGATTAGAGGTATCGTCTGTGATGATATCATCTTCCTCTTGGTGACGTCATCTTCTTCTGTAAATCAACTCCTTCTGTAAACAAACTCCTTCTATGATGATGTCAGCTTCCTCTGGGTGACGTCATCTTCCTCTATGTTTTGGCTTCCTCTGTCTTTTGCTCCGCTTATCTTTGTTCCATCTGTCTTTTGTTTCGTCTGACTTTTGCTTCGTTTACTTTCTGCCTAAGTGTCTGAAACTCCTTCTGTGTTACTGTTCATGAACTTCGTCTGTGTTACTGTTCATGAACTTCGTCTGTGTTACTGTTCATGATCTTCCTCTGTGTTATTGTTCATGGTCTTCCTCTCTGTTACTGTTCATGAACTTCCTCTCTGTTACTGTTCATGAACTTCCTCTCTGTTACTGTTCATGAACTTCATCTGTGTTACTGTTCATGAACTTCCTCTGTGTTACTGTTCACGAAATCCTTTTATGATGACATCATCTTCTTCTATGTTTCTTCTGTGATGACGTCATCTTCTTCTGTGTTTTGCTTCTTCTATTTTTCATCTATGACTATCTTGTGTTCCATTTTTGACCCTTAAGATGATAGAATTGGTCTTTAAAGTCTTCATAAAAGTTGTAGTTCCTGAAGTTCTCTTTCGAACCATCTAAAGAACACCTAAATCTAATACCTATAGAGAAAGTTATACGAATAGCCCCGAAGTAAGTTCAATATGATTGAGGATAAAAACATATTGGATTCTTTTGGCTATAACTTCTTCTCTAGACACCCAAATGACTTGATTCTTGAACCATTGGACTCGTAAGACATTGCTCTACATCTCCACCAAAAATCATAGCCATCTGAAATGAAGTAAGAAAGATTGAGTGAAAAACGTGGGGCGGGTACAGTGTGTGTACTCTTAAATAATATGAACTGGTGTTATTCCACTG
>JAOTAY010000009.1:15800646-15813364 GCA_025629805.1 Erythroxylum baracoense | reverse complement strand
ACGCCACCCTCGTGGGGCACGGATTCGGATATCACTATCGATATCGGGTTCGGGTCCAGCGGGAGTGGGGTGTTACACTGCTGGTGGCTGTTAAGTATTGTTCTATTTATTTCATAGCAGTAGGTAAAACTTGGGGTCAAATCGGTCCAAAAATCGCCCAAAAATTAAGTTTTTCTGTCAGCTTGATGTAAGGCACGATCGTGGTCCTGACTGCGATGATTGTGCCTGGAATTTTTTCCTTTTTGACACGATCGTGGCTTGAAGTGCATGATCATGGCCTGACTTGACACTCTCTGTCACGATCGTGGCTCCTAGTGCACAATAGTTGACAGGCTGCCTCTGGCTCTCCCTCTTCTGTTACGATCATAGCCAACGTGCACAATCGTGGCCTATATGTTTTGGCCCGAAACTCTTCAAATCATCACCGTTCTTCCTGTTTACCCCACAACACTAACACACATATCAAAGTACCTAAAAAATATACAATTTAAGCTCAAAGATTCAAACTAATCCATAAAACACTTAAGCATAAAAACTAATCTAATTAAGCCCTAAATGCATACTTAACATTTAATTTAACGCAAAATTCATAACAAATTAAACCCTAACACATCATAAAAAACACTACTATCAACATCCCCACACTTAAACATTTGCTTGTCCTCGAGCAAATAAAACAAAACACATGTAACATAAAAGACACATCGCAATGATGAGACAATAGTTGTGATCTTCATGAAATTAATTTAATCTCAAACATAATCAATTGATTATGTTAAATCATTAACATGCAAAACATGTGTCTAAGGGCTTTGAACTAAATATACAACTAACTCAAGACTAAGTGTTAACTTATTTTCCATTTTCAATTGTGCACACCCATTAATATTTTTCGATCCCTCAGATTTAGTAACTGTTCCTAGGTGTAATTCCATGAAACTTCAAGCCTATTATAAGTCTAGTAGGTTTTTATTTAAACACGTAATTTTTATTTTATTATTATTATTATTATTATTTTATTTTTAACCCGGGACTTAGCCTTTTACTCGGAGGTAAACATGTGTGATGAATGTCGATCTGGATACTCGACTAAGTCAATTGTTAACAGCTTGGTTGAAACATCATTATAGCCTTTTTACACGAAGGCATACATTTGTGATGCATATCGATTTGGTTACTCAGCTAGATCACGTTTTCAACTAGCTACTAGCTCTACTCATAACCTAAAGATCAGCGGAATAGAGATTTATTGAATTAAACCTTTTTTTAGCTACCTTATTGCTTTTAGCTATTCGATTCCATGAAAAATTCTAGTTGAGCTACTTAACCTAAAATGCCTCAAATTATGAATGCATGCAACAATCTATCGGGTACTAAATTTCCACTAAGTCCTAAATAGGCTGTATAATTATCCAAAGGCTTGCAGGCTAATGATTATTCACAACCTAATAGACTATGTCCAACGTTAAAAAAAATTGCTCAATCTAAACTATTGACACATTCACACACCTCACATTATGCAACCTAATACTATCATACAATATGCAAAATTCACATAGAAAGAAAATCATAGAATCACTCCTCACACTTGAACCACACATTGTCCTCGATGTGAGAAGAGAGCATACACTCGGGGGAAATAAACACAACATAAGAAAAACATAAGAAGAAAATACTAACACAAAATAAAATGAAAAGGGTTAGAACACGAAATCGTTTATGGTGAAAGAGGTGGTGATGGCTGTAGTGTTGAGATCAAATCAGCCTGACATCGAAAGTGTTTCCCTATCTTATAAGTGAGTTAAGAGAATAAAAGAACGTTTCCAAATTATTCACGACTTATTTAAGAATTTAAAATAAACCTAACTACACATCAATTTAAACCTACTACTAAATGTGCTAATTTATGGTTCTTAGCTTGACCTTCATCCTTTAAAACTCAGTTAGGATTAATTATGAGCAGCTTGCTTCCACCATTCTCTTTCAACATCAATTTTGAGCTTGTGAGTAAGCTACAAATTGAAAATGATCAAAAGGACAATATTGATAAAAATATGAAAACCAATTAATTTTAGTAATGTTCTTTTTCACTAACAATCTGTCAATAAAATAGCAAATAATGAAACTCCCTGAATCTGCCATCGAATCTAACAGTTTATCCTGTACAAAGGTGAATTGTTCTCCTTCTTCCTTCATCACCTTCGTCTCCTTTGCTTTGTTTGCTTCATGAACAGAGACCTTTATCGCTTCTTCAAACTCGATGTCTGTTGTTGTCTATTCATCTTCCTCTTGTTTATCATAAGATTCAAATACATCAATTATCCTGGATGAGCTACTAACTTGCGGATTCTTAATTACATCATTCATGTTGAATGTCATTTCATTATGATCAATCCAAAGGATAGTGTTCTTTACATAGACATTTACCCAAGAATTTTTTATTTTCACATGTGCCATATCCAGGACTGCTAAATAATAGAGAGAGGGTTGGAATTCTTTTCCTCTTACACTTCCATCACCTTTTGGTTCGGCATGCTCTTCCTCTGGTTCTTCTAGCTCTGCCCCATTCCTAAGTGTGATAGCCACGTATTGCTTTAGTTGTTGTAATTCCATTTTTCTCAAAAAGTCTTCCACACTTTTCTTACAAAATTAACGGGAAAGTTGTGAAAAAAAATGACATGATTTTCTGTCAATTGATCAATTTACTCTTCTAGTCACTTATACCCTTCTTCCATATTTGTGAGCTTATCAAAGATCTTGTCCAATTTAGAATCCCACGAACTGGATTCATCATGTTGAAATTCAAATAGATCTTAGTGTCCCACATGACTACTTGCATTGTTGGACTAATAGAATCTAGGTGATTTTGCCACCTCGAAGTGTATATGGTCCAATAAGGGTTGTTATTTCTCCAACCGTACTGTAACTCATTGTAATTCTCAAAATTTCCTTACTCTCTATAATATCTATCTTCCATCATTGTTCAGCATTCAATTCTTCAGATATCCCATTCTAAGATGTCTCCATGTGTCTTTACTTTATGCCCCAATTTTTTAATAAAAAAACAAAATTTAGTGGAAAAGCCTTAGACTAAAGAACTAAATTGCCTTCCCTGGCAACGGCGCAAAAAATTTGTGCACAAGGTTATGCACGTGCTAAGTTTTACTGTTTATAACCTCGATAAATTCCACAAGCGCACATGTCGTTCATGTAGTATTTAAGGTGTCGATCCCATGAGGAAGTGAACTAGTTATAACATCTAACAGCGGTTAAGTATGTAAACCTAAATTAACAACTAATGTAGAAATTTAAATCAATTTAGAATCAAATACGAGAAATTAAGCATATATAGAGCAAACAAAAACAAACTCACACAAATAATTCGAATTTCAACCTAAAAGCGACCAATTGAGAGAAAGGGGGAATCTATTCAAAATTAAAGAAAATTAACCCAACTATGAAATTTTCGATTTAATGGGCCTAGAAGAACCTAAGGCGAATTACTCTCTCTCGAGTTATAATTCTTAACCCTAATTTATAATCCCTAATTCAAATTATGGAATTTGCGATCTTTTGATCCACAATTTGTCTAAAACCTAAATTATTTCTAATGATGTCTATTAACCTACCAGGAATCTGTGCTCGATCTCTCATTACATGACTCTACTAGTTCGATTCAATTCTTTACCTTTGATTTGCCTAACTCTTGTTAACCTAAATCGATGATTTTTACTGACTTATCATCTTAGTTTATTACCCTGTTATGAAGAATCAAATTAAAGCACAAGAAATGAAAATAAAACACAATCAAATCAATTTTATTAATCTCAAAAATAAATAAACCCAAAGGTGAGTTTAGACAGAAAATCAACACTCAACGATAAATAATTCTAATCAATCTCATATCCCATACGCTAATGAAATTGAAATAAAAACTAGAATACACCATCAGAATAGATCTTGGAGTCGTGACTACAAGAAACCACCTGTTCGAGGAAATATGTCGAGTCAAGCATATCTCTGTTCCTCTCTTCCTTCATCTCCTTTCTTAATCGATTGGTCCCCAACTAGGTTTTATTTCATATTTTTAGCAGAATCTCACGTTTGTATAGCTCTCTCGGCTCTCTAATCTCTGCTAGTGGCTACTAAGTATTGTTCTATTTATTTAGTAGCAGCCTTAGGTCAAACTCGGGGTCGAACCGGTCTAAAAAATAACCCAAATTTGAGTTTTTCTATTAGCTCGACCCAAGGCACGATCATGGCCCTGATTGCCATGATCGTGGCTGGCACATTTTTCCTTTCTGTTATGATCATAGCCTGAATTGCATGATCGTGGCCTAATTTGACGCTCTCTGTCACGATCGTGGCTCCTGGTGCACAATCATGGCCTCTTCTGTCACGATCGTAGCCAATATGCATGATCGTGACCTAAATGTTTTGGCCGAAAAACTCTTCAAATCTTCATCATTCTTCCTATTTACCCCGCAACACTAGCACACATATCAAGGTACCTAAAAATATATAATTTAAGCTTGAAGATTCAAACTAACCCATAAAAATACTTAAACACAAAAACTAATCTAATTAAGCCCTAAATGCATACTTAACACTTAATTTAACACAAATTGCATAACAAATCAAACTTTAAAACATCATACAAAACACTACTATTAGCTTGCAATGTAGTAACTGAGTCAATAGGGATCATACCATTTTGTTCCTTCCATACTTGTCTACTCCTCTCGGTCGACCACATGCAGCTGTTGCTTCCTAACTCCTCCAATAAATCATGAGCTGCTTCCATCATTTTCCTTTTGAGTGAACCTTTGGTTACTATATCAATTATTGCCCTTGTTCTCGGATTCACTCCATTATAGAATTTTTTGTTAAAAATTCCCTCAGGAGGTTATTATGTGGACAGCTCCTCTGAAGTTCCTTAAATCTCTCCTAAGCTTTATAATGAGATTCTCCATCGCTCTGATGGAAATTTGTTATCTCCTTGCTAACCCTTGCCGTCTTTGCCAACAGAAAATACTTAGCAAGGAATGCTTGAGTGAGCTGCTCCTAAGTTGTGATCTAGTCTACATTCAAAGAATTTTACCATGTTTTAGCACTCCTTCAATAGGAATGAAAATAATCGTAGCTTCACCGCAGCATCTGATATTCCATTGAATCTGAATGTATCGTAAATCTCCAAGAAGTTTGCAATGTGGGCATTCAGATCCTCATTGGATAGCCTGTAGAACTGCACACTATTTTGGAGAATGTTGAGTAGCGCTAGTTTTATTTCAAAGTTATTTGTCTAGACCATTAGTCTTGCTACTCCTTGAGGACTAAATCCTAGCCTCATGGAATCCATAAATGTCCTTTCTTGTTCTCCTTGCTCTCCTTCTTTAGCCATATCTTGTTTTGAAAAATTTAGACACTTTGTCCTTCTTATTTCTCTTTCAAGCTTCTTAATGTCAGGAAATTCATCCTTTATAGTTTCTTTCGTCCTTCATGTACTCCTTATGTTCATACACCTGCAAATACACAAGGAAAAGCATAAAAAACTCTTAAATCAAAGTAATTTAAATCAGACACGATGCTTAACAATTAATCCCCCTTAACGGCGCCAAAAACTTATTGATGGTAAAACCTATCAACTTGTTTTACACTCAAAGAACCACAAGTAAACGGATCATGACTTGTAGTAGAATGAGTAGATATCGATCCCACAGTGATTGATGCCTAGACATTGCTTAATTTAGACATAACTTTGTTTAAAAAAATTGTGAAATGCAAATAATCTGGAAAATTAATTTGAAATTAAAAGACTAATGTAAACAATGGACAATACCATAAATGCAGAAAACATGAATCCAAGAATCTAAAAGCTAGAGATTACTTTTTCCTCATTTTGTCTCCCTCCTATTTTATTGATTGAATTATATCTCACCTTAGATTTCGTGATGTACTAATTTCCCTCTCTCTAGGTGTAACTATTTGTCCCTAATTGAATTACCAGGAATCGATTAAACGATCTCTGAACCTACCTAATGACCATACCGATTCAACTAGTTATTAAGCTATCCTATGGATGATCAATTAAGTAATCAAGGTCTCTCTTCTAACTAATCAATTAATATGATGATTGCTAGTCTATAGGTCACCAACTCTCATTGTACAATCTTACACGAATCTCATCTCACTCACTCTCTTGATTTGTTTTAAGATGACAAATAAGAACAATAATCATCAAAGACACATCATTCAATTCAATAAAATAAGAGTGTTGACAAAATAATTCAAAAGCAATCTCTAATATGAAATTAGCCTAATATGGGCTTCATAACATCATCAACAATCAAAAAAACCATTTTTACAAAGGAAGGAAGAAATCAAAGTGACAGAAAACTAAATATAAGGCTCCTTCTTTTCTTTGCAAAAATATAGAATTTCGATGTTGATTTGCTATTTTGCCCAATCTTGATGATGATCCTTGTCTTCAATCCTTCCTTGATGCTCCAAACAAGTGTTCTTCACCCAACAATGGTATTTCTATAGGTGGATGTTGTTTCCCTTGAAGATGGAGGCTTAATTATCTTTTTATAGTCCAAAAATCCTAGGTTTAATGAAACCTCGCAGATTGCCTCAGATTTCAATTCCCATGTCTGTTGGAATCCGCATGATTCCCATGAGTGTGGGAATTACACACTGAAACACTTCCTCATTTCTATTATAATTTCCTACGCCTGTGGGAATTTGCCTGATTCCTACGAACGTGGGAATTTGTCAGAGATGAACTCCTCTTGTCTTTTCTTCTTTGATCTTTTATTCATCCTCTAAGTTGCTCCCTCTTCGTTCTTACACAAAAAATAATCAATTCTTACACTCAAGGAGCATCAAAACACAAGCACAACAATGAAAATCAAACTTAATGAAAACATGCAAGATGAATCCTAAACTAGAACAACAAACAATAATTATGCTAGAAAATACATGCCAAATTCCTATAAAATCTTAACCTAATGCACGTACACTTATCATATACATTGAATCAAACAATTTGTTTAATGAATATGTAAGAACATATCCAATGTTTTGGATATCTCATAACCATTTATTATCCAATTTAGTTCTAAACTTAATGGATATTGTATGCTTCAACTAAGGATCACATTCTTGAATCATTAACTTTAACTCTTTCAAAGACCTAGAATTTCATATCTTATATGAAATCTTCCTAATTGATTCAACTGGAACTTTTGAAGGTAAGTTATTGTACTAGGCATCGCTATAAAAGAAATAATATTTCATCCTGCAATATCTCATATTGTACGTTACTCCTTACATAAATCTATACCATTATGGAATTTTTGTTATGAAGGTGTTTACTTGAGAATCTCATTCCCTATAGATAATCGAAAATATAAAACTTGCAACAAGGATCTCATCGATGTGTTTTAGCATTCTCAATGCTTAATTTCTACTTAAATTTAAATAGTTTGAACTTTTAACAATTTTAAATCAACATTTCATTTAATACGTATGACTATATCACATAAAGTCATTGATAATATAATGAAATATAATATTATCCTTTTATTAATTGTTATTCCATCCAATAGATCACATGTATTAGATTTAACAATTCCATACCATCATCATTTTTTCATCAAAGGTTGATTTGGTTATTTTTCAACTTTATAAGTTTCACAAGTTCCATATGATTCATAATTACATGGATACATATATCCTAGTATGTAACTTATGATTCTCATTATGATGATTTACCCAACATGACATAAAAGGATTGTCTCGGTTATCCAACTTTTTATTCTTGCCACTTATGTTAAGCATAAGTCTCTTTTGATCCAACATATACAAACTCTTTATATGAAATTGGATCACCTACTTTTACTTAAAAATCTATTTTTAACCATGTATTGCACATTATAATAATGTTGAATCTAAATTTATTATCAAATACTAGTAAGCATGAATAATACATACGATTTCTATCATATCAAATATAGGTAAGAAAAGTCATGCAATAATTTTCTTCTAATGACAACTATTATCATTTTGTTGCTAAGCCTTTAATTGTAGTCCACAATTATGTTTTTAGTGGGCTAAATTAAATGGAATAATCTTATCAAGGTACTATACCTTTTAACTCTACTCAATGCGACCTTTTGCATCTTGCTATCATGGTGTTGACATACATCTTACATATTGTCTTCAAAATTTATGAATCATAAGTCAACTCAAAATGTTAATACATTTTGTCATCTATATGATTTTGATGTATGTCTAAAACTTTGTCACTAAATCCTCAACAGGGATTATAACATCCTAACATAATGGACGTATAATTTTATTTTCTAATTTTTCAGAACACTTCTCAAACATAACCTATGTCTAAGAAATTTGGTTCACTAACTTAGCATCAACTATACTAAACAAGGTAAATTTCACTCATAATAAAATAAATGTAAGAGAGTAAGTAATTAATTATATACCATGATTACTAAATAAGATTAGGAATTTAATCATGCATTTAGTTACTCCCACTATTTTATTCGAAATAATAACCTTTACTACTATTCGAAAATATTATTCTAATCTCTCTAGTAGGCTAGGATCCCATTTAAATATAGTTGACCTTGAGTTTGCTCAACAAACCAACTAGACTTAAATTAGGTAGATAACAACTTTGTTAATCACATCTCATGTGACTCCTATATTCATTAGGTGACAACTCTTATCAAAATATATCTTATATATTATTTCTAACCTTGCCTCTAAATTCATACGATCATGAGTTTGCTCATCCAAATCACATAAATTTAGTTAAATAGAACCCATTATTATAAGAATAAACATGTTCGGGTTAAGGCGACTTTAAGCTTGCGTAATAAGCCTACAATAAACAGAACTCTAGTTTATTCTTATAATCATGCAAGGCAACATTCACGTTCTTAACATGTACTTAATATTTTAACAAGGGATTTAACTTCATTTGTCTCATCAAACATAAATTGCATATAAATATCATATATATAAAAACATACAATTTATCATCCATTTAATATATCTATTAACCATATAAATAGAGTATGCAATTTTTGCACTCATAATCAAATTATATGCATAAAATATCAAGCTCCATTTGATTCTAGTTATTGATCTTCATAATCTAAAATAACATTTCCAACTCCTTAGAAAATTAAAATACACTAAAACCATTGATTCCTTAATATATTAAATTCTTATTCTAAATAGAAATTTAATTTGATTTGAAAACAATTTTCAAATCCAATTGGAAATTATTTCCAATTTATCTTAACTCCTTTAACAAAAATTAACTGAAAACAATTTTCAACAAACTATTCTTCTTACTTATTATATAAATAACATATTCTAATCTAAATAGAAGACTGTTTCTAATCTCATTAGAATTTATTTTTTATTTTTTAATTAGAAAACTATTTTCTAAAATTAATAGAAACTACTTTCAAAATTAAATAAAACACTTTCAAATTTAATTAAGAAAGTCATGATATATTATTTATTTAGAGATTGATTTCTTAATTAATTAGAAAATCTTTCTTTAATAAATTAGAAAACTATTTTAAAAGTTTTAAAGAAAGCACATTTTTTAATTCATAAATGAAAACACTTTTCAAAATATAATCAAGAAAAATACTTTTTTAAAAATCAAGAAACTTATTATTCATAAAGAATGAAACATTTTCTAAATAAATAAAATAATAATTCTCTAAATAAATAAACTCATAAATTAATTTTATCTCAATCAAATTGAAATAAATAATTTAATTAAGAAACATCTTTCTTAATTACCTAAGAAAACAATTTTCTTAATTTTAAGGAGTCTAATTAATTAACTTCAATGTAATTGAAACTAATTGATCCTTATTTTAAAAACTACTTTTCTAACTAATTAATTTCAATCTAATTGAAAATAATTAATTATAATTTTAGAAATTATTTTTCTAAAATTAATTAGGAATCAATATACAATGATTAGTCTTAATCATATTAAGAAAAATAATTATCTTAATTTTGGAATTGAATGGATCATTTAATTTAATTTAATAATTTAACCCCTTAAAAAATTAAACTAAATTCGAAAGCATTCCTGATAAAGTTAACCTTTGATAACAAATTTTCAACATTAGAAAAACACATTTCAACTTTATTAGGAGTATAAACTAATTTAATCACTTATTCAATTAATCAAAAGGACAATTTAGCTTTTTGTTTGTAAAAACAAACGACAAAAGAAAGGTTTCGGGAAGATTGTCCCGTAGTCAATAAGGGGCATTGAATGGCGCGTGGAATTCACACGCTAGTCACAGTCACACCTTCGTCAATGATGTCTCAGTTCTCCTATCTGTTTTCTAGAAACTGGAAATTTTTGGAAAATGCTCTTTTCTCTCCCAAGTTTCTCTAACTACTTCCCACGTTTCACTGACTGCTTCCTCGTCACCTTCCTAGTGTCGTCTCTTCCTGGGTGGTTATCGCCTTTGGCGACATCAACCAGTGGCGTCATAGTGCTTTCTCAGCCAGTGATGAACTGTGAGGCCTGGGTCTCCACGGTGTCGTCTAACTTCACCATCGATGTTCATTGTCGTCTCCTCGCAGTCGCCAGATGTCACAAAACTAGCAAATGTAATCACAAACCACCAACGCAAAATAACAATCTAGATATGCAACCCAGAAAACAAGCGATACTAGTGATTTCCAAACCACCAACTCAGAACTTTTCTAAAATTCTAGGAGCCAAAACGCAAACATAATCCAGAACAAAAGACCCGACAAGAAAAATCTAAAGTAATCACGAAAATGGCTTAACAAACTATGATGGGTTTGTCAAACCCAACTTCTTCGGCAATATCCATAAAAACACAAAAAAATCAAAACGAAACATCAGATTTCCTATTGGATCCCTTTTTAGGATTTTTCTATTTTTCTATTTTATTTTATTTTATTGTAGTAAATTATCAAGCATGAAAATAAATTGAAATTTTTAGAGTTTAATATGGTATATTATAAACTTTATAAGGTGGTATGAATTAAAAGGAGTTAGTAGGAATTTCATGAATAAAGAAAGGTAAAATTGGAAACTCAAAAAGTTGTCTTAAGATAATAAGAGAAAAGAAGAGAGGAGTCGTGAGAGTGAAGGAAAAGAAAAGAAAAGAATGGAGAGTCATGGAATAACCTAGGAGAGAAGGAGAAAGAAAGGGAAGAAGAAAGAAAGAAAGAAAAAGAGAAAGAAAAAGAAGGAAAAGCTTAGGTGAGTTCTTTGCCTAGTTTTTATTGTTTTGATAGATTTAGGAAATAGAAAAAGTAGGTTTTATGTGAAGAAAATGAAGAAGGAAGTGGAGAAACTAGGTTTTATATGATGAAGATGAAGATGAAGAAAGAAAGAAAGAAGAAGATAAGAGGATGGTGTTTTCTTTAGATTTACATATATCTTAGTTTTTTTTAGTTAGATAGCATCAAGAATAAATCAAGCTAAAGTTTATTTATGGATAACATGTAGCTTCATGCATGTGTATTGATGAAATGAAATATGTTTGTCTTAGGTAATCAAGAATATCGACAACAAGAGCAAGGGGAAGACCAAGCTTGATTTTGGAAATATCAAGTTAAATAGGTGGGTAATATGTTTATGATTTTGTGATGATGAGCTAATATTTATGTGTATACATGATAAATTTGCTTGTTTATTCTCTGTGAATGTATATATCATATTGCGTTGTAAGGCTTTGTTACTTTGTGTGGATGGAAAATAGAAAATTTAAGAAACATGAAAGCATGAATATATTATGATATGAATGTGCATTGAAAAATCTGTTATGTAGGCAAGAGAGAAATCCGTTTCGTTAGTCACGTGCACGATGACCTATAGCCTTCTCCCGACTGCCCGCTTGTGGCCTCGAGATCCTAAGAAATTGGACTCGTTTCGTTTCAAGGTGTAATCTTCGGTTTTGTTGTTTCGTTCCACGGAACTCTGGAGCCATTGTGTTGTGCATTGCATTTTGATATGAGAAGTTATGATGTAATTTGAGTGTTATATTTGATGAGAACTTTCAGCCAATATGTTCTTTGTGAGGATGTGTTGTAATATGAATATATGTTGTGTATGGTTCATTATCACTGGCTATAAATATATTAGCCACTGAGCTTTTTAGCTCACCCCATAAATTTTCTACTTCTTAGGTGAAGAATCAGCAGATCCTAAGCGAGCCTTGCAAAGTTTTGGCAATCTCCAAGAATTTTAGGCTTTTTGTAATTAAGTTAGTGTGAATCAATTATGGTGATCTTAGAAGCATATCAGCATGGCATAAATATTCAGTATGTATTTTGTAATCATGATACTGATATGGCATTTTGTAAATGAAGTATGAAGATGTGTATCAACTTTGTTGTTGCAAATTGACAGTGAAGGTTGACAGTGAAGGTGTAGAAATTGTTGATATATGTATGTATAGATATATATGCAGAATCTACTCCTTTTATTAAGTTGGCTTTATGTTGAATGCTATGAGATCTTTGGATGAACATATTTGAGGTAAATTGTGTATCAAAGGAGTTTTGGTGTGTAAGAAAATGAATGTTGGTTCGGGTCCTTTGGGATTTGTATTGGAAATGTTTGTGATTAGATGAATGAAAAACAGAGAATAGGATAAAAATGTGACCTGAAACT
>JAOTAY010000009.1:15786958-15800546 GCA_025629805.1 Erythroxylum baracoense | reverse complement strand
GTATACTTGAAAAAGCTATCGATTAGAGATGATGAATTTTGAATAGGAATTATGGTGACATATAAGTAAGATATGTTCTGGTATAAAAGTATGAAGATGAATTAATAATGGTCAAGGTGTTTTTCATTGGATTACGCCCACGTTATGGTAATAAGCCCACGTTATATGATTCCAAATAGTTGGTGAATAAGGGTTCTTTGAAATAACCCTACAGGGTAATAAGCTCACGTTTATGATATTCTGGATAGTTGGGGTCCAGAAATAGGTCCCAACATCATGATCGTGTCTCAAAGGCAATGATCATGGTCGAAGGCAAGCCTAGGCCATAATCGTGGCTCAAGTGGCCACGATCGTGACAGAGGGCACGAATGGGTACATAAGTGAGTTCTTTACTTATGCACACAAGGTTTTTACACTTTTTACACACTCAAGTGAGAGTATAAGGACTTTAGAAGAGTTCTAGAGTGAGAGAGAGGTATTAAGAACCTTGTTCTTGCAATTTATGCAATTGTTACATAAATCAAAGTGCATGTAACAAGGTTCTTGATCTATCTTCTATCATTTTAAGCATCTACTAGAACTCATCTGGTTTGGTGCTCAAATTCACCCTTATACATTGTTTCTTCATCTTCTTTACGTGTTCTTGGGTGATGAAGGAAGGGTTTGGTGTTTGCAACAACCTAAACAAGGAGAAGAAACAAGAAAGGGGAAGAAATATAAGGTAAAAAGTTTTATATTTCATATTCTTTTACATATCCTTGCATGCATGTTTGATTATGTAGTTTTTGAGTTGTCATGGCATCAGAATCTTGATTTTGACACTTCCGCTGCATTATCGTACATTTGATGAATGCAACCATGGCAAACCCAACATTATTCTTATTATGCAATGTATATAGAGGTCTAATGAAGTTGTTGATGGATTCCTTATAAATATTCACTAAGTTATTGGGAATAAGAATTGACTACTTTGAGAGCAAGTTATATATATATAGTGAAGCAACATATTTAGCTAAAGACCTTTCAAGATTAATTGGACGTCAAGTCCAATAGACCCTCTTGAATTATTTAGGCATTCACATTACCACTATGAGGCCTACTTACATAGATTTCTTACCATTTCTGGACTTAATAGATAGAAGAATTGGGTAGTAGCAAAACAAAATCATCTCTCATATAGGAAGGTTACAACTGGTACCTTCAACTCTCAATAACTTACACATATGTTGGAACTAACATATCATGCTTCTTATTATGCAATGCATATAGAGGTCTAATGAAGTTGTTGATGGACTCCCTATAAATGTTCTTCAAATTATTAGGAATAACAATTAATTGCTTTAAGAGCAAGTTATATATATGTAGTGAAGCAATATATTTAGCTGAAGATCTTTCAAGATTAACTGGACGTCAAGTCTAATAGACCCTTTTGAATTATTTAGGCATTCACATTACCACTATGACGCCTACTTACATAGATTTCTTACCATTTATAGGCTCCACAGATAGAATAACTAAAAATATTAACAAAACAAAATCCTCTCATGTAGGAAGCTTACAACTGGTATCTTAAATTCTTAATAACCTATACATCTATTAAAGCTACATATCATACTTCCCAAGAATATAGTCGATGGTAAGGAAAGAAGTATCAAGAATTTCCTCTACTTAGGAAATGCAACTTAAAGATGAAGTGGTCAAACATTTGTGTTTCAAAAAACGAGGGGAGTCCATGCCTTACTAGAATCTACACCATGAATAAAATGCTTATTTTTTAAAAGATTTGTAAGTTATTCACTGATAAAGAACCTAGATAGGTAAAAAGGATGCATTCTTATCATTTAAAGTCTGCTAGCTTTTGAAACCTCAAAAAGAAAGCTAATAATTATTGGATATTTAATTAAATTCTAAAGCTTAGGAATCTAGTTAAAATGAATTTCAATTCAATCATTCACACTAGAAAAGATAACTAGTTTTGACATGGCAATTGGTGTAATATAGAGCCTTTAGTCTTAAAAGAAGAAGCTCATTCAATTATACATAATTTGTCTAACAAGGCTAGAGTTAATAAGACTATGCATAAAGGACATTAGAGTTATAACCAAAGAGGTTTCTCAATTATTAGGAGTAACCTACCACATTACGTTTCAAACACATAGTTCTTGATAACATCAGATGGCTCAGGCATAATTTTGGTGATTTTACTAACAAATATTGCTTGAACCTAATAGGAGAACACAAGCTAGCGGTTTCATGGACTAAAAATATATGGATGAGTTCAAATAATCCAAGCACTCCATTCATAATATGGCTAGCAGTCTTGAAAATATTCAAAACAAATGACATGCTCAAGGACAATATTAATCTGAAGTGTTTTTTCTGCAATATAAAGTATGAAAATATTTCTTATTTATGCTTTAGATGTCAATGCTTAGCTGGTCTATAGAGATTAATTCAAATCAGGTGCAACTCATTTTGTCAAATTTCAAACTGAGACAAATTGATTGTATGGACTAATAACTCTACCAAGCATAACTTACAAAAATCTTCAAAATAGCTCTAAGTTACTCTATTTACTTATCGTGAAAAAAGAGGAATGCAAGAAAACATGAAAAAGATCGAACCAATAATACCTAATTCATTTCCAACATTATAAATTGGATAAGGGAAATAATGTTGAGTGATAACTTAGGGATGGAGGCACGTAATGGCATGTTGGAGGGATGAGATATTCCTATATCTTTACATCTTTAATGTCCTTTCCAAAAGCTTCGACTAATCTATAAGCAGAAACAAAGTGATTAGATAGTCTTAGAACTATTACAAATCTTATAATATTAAATTTGCTTATGTTGAAGGTACAACACTCAACTTAGCAGATTTGTAATAATATGTTTTTGTTGTGATTTAGTGGTTGTTAGCTTCTTCAAGCTCTATAATCATCTCTATCTTGCACTATCATCTTATATTTTCTTACCTTTAATGCAATATTCCTATTTCAATTTCCAAAAAAATTATATAACTTAACTTTATAGATAATGTAGATTGTGTGAATATGTGTGTAAAATTACTTTTGTATACTCAGTGTGCAAAGGAAGCACTTCATTGTTTGTTTTCAATGATTTTTGACATGAGAAATTACAGAGGAAGTTTGGAGTTTCAGTATCTACTAGTTTCAATATTGGCAAGCTTTAGGAAAAGAGTAGTGAGGTTCAAACAAGGGGATGATGTCGTTTCCATTTTAATGAGTTGGCAAATCATTTAGCCTTTCCTAACTTCCACATAAGATGGGCAGTAGGCATGTGACGTCGTTTGATCACATTTGATTTTTTTTAATAAACCTACTTAATGGGAGTTAACGACTTGAAAACTATAGTGAGAATTGAAGGGGTTAAAAATAACATTAATCGTATAGAGTGTAACATGTAGCATGAACCTTACTACATGTCCCGGATCCTACGTGAAAGAGAAATAAATAAAGTAAATGTGGAAATACCTATTTTCAGTTTCATCACACTTTCAAGGTGGTTTTTGATGCCGAAATGAGTTCTAATCAACCGAGACCTTCATGAGAACTCCTCACCAAATCTTGGTTAATGCCTTTCTATAATTTTTTCAATATGTAAGATCTCTTAACGGGTCAAAGATTCCATATGCTTACGAATGATATGAGAAACTGCTAGAGACCTTAACCTTTATATATAGCTTTCATATTGGGCATTCTCATCACAAGCTCGATATGGGTCCAGCCTATACTGATCGGATCCATTTTCCACCTGGACTTCAGCCCATTAACTTAGATCATTTATTGAGGAACTTTATTATCTTTATTCGGATGAAATTACATAACTTAGTCAATTAGTTATTAAAAAAGCAAAAAATGCAATTAAATATTGTCCAACTTTATAAGAAATGTCAAAAATATCCTACATTCTCCCCCTTTGACAATAGTTAATTGTGGTATTAACTCAAGTTTAAAATAGTTAGAAAACTTAGTTAAGCCACACTACTATATTGGTACCAAGTTTAAAAAGTAAAAACATTTGATCCATAGATAACGAAAGTGCAACATTCTATCTCGCAAGGTTTTTGATACTGAAAGGTATAAGACACATGTGTCATGTGTGACACAGATCCAATATAATCACGCATATCTAATACCTTACTAACATGAATGGAAAAATGGAATATGCATACTAGGATGATACTTGTAGGATCTAATATGTATCATCTTCGTTTGTAGGTCTCGATTTCTCTAACTTTATGCTAAGCCGCAGTAGGGAAATCCCTTTTTTTCTCACTGAATGCTAAATAGCATTAGAGAAAACCTTTAAGTTTTTTAATCAAATGCTAAACTGCATTAGAGAAAACCTTTATGGGACTAAAAACTTATTTCCCCTATATCTTGTCAAAATTTATGGATATTCGTACTAAACTATATGTGTCTAAATGAAATAGGCTCAAGATCAATCTGTATATATGCCCAATGACCTTTAAAATGCTTAAGATCAACACAGATCTTAAGACTTCCATATGTATTATGAATTTGCACAAGAACAATTATTACTGAGGATAAAAGGATAATCATCTATATTAATAAACAATCATAACATCATAATACATCAAAATGTACAAAAATACAAGGAGCAAATATAGCAATCCCTAATTAACGTTATCTAAAGACTTTAACATACTCATACTAGATACATGTTTTCCGAACACAAGTGGGCTAAGTCCTTTAGTCAAAGGATCGACTAAGATCTCCTTAATCCTGATATGCTCCACTTCAATGCCACCTTTCTGAATAAATTCCTTAACGGTAAAGTATTTAACCTCCAAATGCTTAGACCTTGTGATATTCTTATTGTCGTTACTAAACAACACAGCAGTAAGATTATCACAGTACAACCAAATGGGTCTAGTTATTGAATCTGCCACAGATAAACCTCCTGTGGAGTAGCCTCATAGAAGCAAAAAATTTTGCATGCATGGTCGAGGAAGATACCAGTGTTTGTCTGACACTCTTCCACAAAATTGCAAACCTTGGTTAGCTAGATATCGACCCAACAGTCCAACAGCAAATGCAATGTCCGATCTAGTGGAAACCTAAGCATACATCAAGCTACCAACCACACTAGAATATGGAACATTCCTCATAGCCTCTCTCTCAACTTCATTCTTTAGATATTGTGCCAAATATAATCTCTCACCATGAGAGATAGGGGCTACAATAAGTCTACAGTCAGCTATATTAAAACATTGTAACACTCGCTCAATGTATGCACTTTGTGAGAGGCCTAATAAGTATTAAGATCTGTCCTAGTGAATCTGTATGCCTAGGAATAAAGATGCTTCACCACAGTCTTTCATGTTAAAATGCTTGGCGAAAGGATTTTTAACTTCATGCAATATGGTCAAGTGATAAGTGTGAATTACATCGAGTTTTAGGGCTTAGTTTGATACGTATTTAATTGTTAATTAAATAGTTTAGTATGTGTTTAGGTTAGAATTATGATAGTTTGCTAATTATATATGTTTTAAGTGTTTTATGGGTTAGTACAAGTCTTGAGCTTAATTATTATATTTTTGAGGTACATGGATGTGTTTGTTTGTGTTTCAGGGTTAACATATAAGAACAGAGAAGTTTCGGAGACACTAAGGTCGAAACAACAGCCCACAATCGTAGCACAATAGGCCACAATAATAACACAAGCACGGAGTCAGCCCATATGCCACGATCTTGACAAAAGCCTAGGGTGTGGCCCATGATCGTGGCCTGCTTGCCACGATGGAGATAGAAGACTCAGATGTGGCCCACAATCACGGCATATAAGGCCACAATCATGACTTATGTCAGGCAGACGCGCAAACACTAGAAAATGTCAAGTTTTGAGGGATTTTCAGACCTTTTAGACTATGAAAAAACCCTAGGCCTGTTCATAACGCAAAAGGTATTTAAAGAATAAGACAAAGAAGACGAAGAGCTTCTGTATCAGCCACTTTCAAAGAAACCTCGGAGAGAATTGTTGAGAGATAAAGAAATAGGAGAAGGAAGAGAGAAATAGAGAAGAAGCTGACTCGAAGTACTTTCTAGATTAGGAGTTTCCTGACATTACTACCTCTCGACTCTGTTCAGATCGTATTTCCTATTCATTTTCCATTTTTGTTGTTGTATAAAATTAGGAATAACAGTATGATGATAGGATTTTTCAATGTTGAGATGTTCTAAACTCACCTTCGGGGGTTTTATCTTTGAATTAATAAAATTCGATTGTTTGTGTTTTTACTAGATTTATTGTGATTTAATGTCTATAATTGCATAAATCAGTGATAAACTGAGAGGGTGAATCGAGTGAAAAATAATTAAATTGGACTAACGAGATTTTAGTGATTTGATAGAACAAGAATTAAATGTAACACCCCACTTCCACCAAGCACATATCCGAACATCTCAAGGACATTCGGGCATATACCCTATAAAAGCGGCATATAAGAGCAATCACATTCACGTAATATGGCATCATAAATACACAATATCCAAAAACTCAATTCCTCATTCCATTTATAAAAACATAATGTATATTGCAGCATTACACTATATAATCCATATACATACAGTATCTAAAACATTTGAGTTTTTACTACACTTTACAACATAATCTACAGGGAATGAGAAACTAAACAAAACATTTAATCTAACTCCTCAGTCTCAGTTGACCGACCTTTGAGTCATTTCTTAAGTCCAAATGTAGTACTAGGTTTCTTCTAATTTGTCTTAGAAGCTAAGTCTCCTCTCTCACATCTAAAAATCAACGTTGCAATTTTGATGAGTTTTGCAAACTCAGTGAACGAACCATCCTCGATGTGCTCACTCATATAAAAACACATAGAAAATTCACATCTCACATCATAGACAGATCGTATAATCAAATATTGGACATCATATCACATTTCAGTTTCAGGACAGTTCAAACAACTCAATTCAATCATTCATTTAATACATATCGAATTATATGCAACGTACATGTTACTCACTGTTAAGTTTTACATTGTTGTAACCGACCGCCTTTTTAACTGTCCTGTATTTGTTGTGGATATTAGGCTCATTGATAACTATCCCGTATCTGTTGTAGATACCGGGCCCATTTTAATAGTGAGCATGTGGCTCTTTATACACGTTTTTGAGCTTTAAGCTCTTTTTACTGGCCACTCTGGTCACAACTTGTTTATCTGATCATGTGCATATCATGTAATGAAATGCGTCAAATCACATAGTAAACTTTCAACAACGTTCATTCTTTTTAGATACAGTCACATTTTTCATATTCATCGGACATAAGTCTGGCATTCAACAATTTTATTGAGTACACTTATTTCCTTCAAGTTCACATTCAATTATGAACACTTCCAATGCAATCTCAGTTATCAAACTCCTCAGACCATCAATGTCTAGAATTATCATATTCACATCTATATCAGTTCAATAATTGAATTTTAATCAAATACAATCAACCCTAGTGAGAAACATCTAGGTTACTCACAGTACGCTCCAAATAGCTATTATCTCGACATCCCGACAATGTCTAGATGTTGTCGTTCTATTTGTGCTTCTAAATCATACAATACATCACTAAGTTGCACAATCACAAGTATTCAATCATACACATATGTACATATGTTATGTATAATGCATGCTCAATGACATTCCCTAGTACGTATCCTTAATCATAAGTCTTGATCATTCAACCTTTATCATTTGTATATGTCTAATTTGAACTTAAGTTTACACCTTAATTACACATGATTATTCTAAGTTCATCAATCAATCATTCACTAATGTTATTCTAGCATTTTATGATCACAAAATATCTAAATTCTCATTCATTCTTACTTAATATAACTTACTCATTTGTTTTATATCACAATCGCATTTCTAAGAACACTTTCATTCCTATAACAGTTATAATTTTTCCAGATTTTGATACTTTATTATCAACCATTCATTCCTTAATTATAACCTCAATTAACAACCTAAACATATCAAACACTTTATCAACTAATCAAGCATCAACTAACTTCATTTCAAGCCTCATTCAATTCTAAATACACTATATGAAAGTACCTTAAGATTTGTTGTTTCAAACATCACTTAAAAGACAACATTTCACTTTTTATGCCTGCCACGATCATGGTGGACCTACCTACGATCGTGACAAAAGCTTGTGCAACAGCCCACGACTATGGGGACTATGCCACGATTGTGACAGAACCCAATTAACCAGGCCAAGATTGTGCACTGCCTTTCTTCCTTCATTTCTCCACAAATTCCATGTACTTAGAAACATCATTTACCCTTCTAATTTTCCAGAATTCATGCTCTTTTATGTAACCTTATTTTATACTAATCTAACTACCATATTGGTTATATTAAACCTCACAAAAAAAATCTACTCAATTGATTCATTATCCATTCACTTCAAATTTTCCAAATTTTAACCTTTCCATACTATATCTAAGACATGTTATGCATACTTCATCAGTTCTACATCACTTTCTCTTCATTCTTCCCTAAATTTCATCTCTATACCATTCATAAGATAACTCATAACCTATGGTTCATCAATTATAAATAAAAAACAAAACATAAACCTACACATTTCTTCATAAATTTTTAACACTCATGCATCACCATTTTCATGCTCATTCTATCTCTAAAACATCCCTATAACAATTCATAAATTATTACTCATCATATACACAAAAACAAGACATGAATATACCAATTTCTTCATCCATGTTTCAGCATATATTCAACTCCATTAACCCATCAATCTATCCCTAATGATCATCATAAATACTTTTATTAAACAAACCATAAGGATCCTTAATATACTTACTTTTTTAGATCAAAACCCTTCTCAATCATCAAGTAACCCTAGCTCCAAGCATACATGATCATTATCTTTCAAGGAGGAAAGATTAGGTTTTCTTTGTAACAAGATGAAGAGATAACAAAGATCTTGGAGTAGGTAGTCTTGAAAGATGATAGCAAGGCTTAACGTGGTAAGGGTAAAGATGAGAGTGTCGTGAGTGAAGAAGAGAGAAGAACGAAAAATGAAGAATAGATCTTGTAGAAACAAAAGAAAGACAATAAAAAATTGGCCCTTCAAATGAGAGAGTCATGAGTGATGAGTGATGAGTGGTGAGTGTGGTGACACTTGTCACTTGCCACTTGTCATCTTTTTATGGTCCTCAATTGGCTTTTAATGACTAGTTCATTTGTCACCCAATTTCTAAACCAATTGTCACCCAATTTTCTATGCCACTTGTCAAAAAAAATCCTAAAGCCATATATCACTCATTTATACTACCACGAATCAATTTGTCTTGCCACTTAGCACTTTCCTAATCCAAAAATACACATAATGTCATAAATCTCTCAATTGTAACAAATAATTCTAAATCACCAATTATAATTCATCAACCAATTTTTAAGACACAAATATTCACAATTCACATCATAACCATTGTAAATTATTCAGAACTCAAAAAATGTCAAATAAGCGCATATACAATATTTGCAATATGTATAAAAATCCAAAAATTCGTGTGTATGCTCATGGTATACATGTGAATGCAATGCACCTCACGTATTCTCTATGTTATTTCTCATGCAACACAATCTAGGATCTTATGTCCTAACCTTTAGTATGGAAAATGGGATATTACAATTCTCCCCTTTAAGAAATTTTGTCCTCGAAATTCTTACCTGATTGATCAAATAGGTAGGGGTATTGTCTCCTCATGTTCTCCTCCATTTCCCAAGTTGCCTCTTCACTTGAATGATTCCTGTAAAGAATTTTCACTAATGGGATAACTCGATTTCTCAACTACTTGGTTTGATGGCCCACTATCTTTATCGGTTCCTCAATATAACTCAGATTACTTGCAACTTCAATTTCCTATGCTGGTAACAAATATGTCAGATCAGACCGATATCTCCTGAGCATACTAACATGAAACATATTGCGGATCTGAGACATCTCTAGTGGTAAGGCTAACATGTAAGCCAATGGTCCAACTCTCTCTATAATTCTCATATGGACTAATATATTTAGGGCTTAGCTTACCCTTTTTACCAAACCTTCGCACTCCTTGCCAAGGTGATACTCTCAAAAACACTTTATCTCTTACTTGATACTCCATATCTCTCTAGTGCTGATTCACATAACTCTTTTGTCTATCTTGACTTGCTTTAATTTTATTTTGGATTAGTTTAACTTTATCAACAGTATCTTGAATCAATTATGGGCCTTCAACAATCCTTAGACCCTTTTCATCCCAATATAAAGGCGAATAACATTTTCTGCCATATAACGCCTTATACGGTGCTATATCGATACTACTGTGATAATGATTGTTATAAGCAAATTCAATCAAAGTCATATATTGATCCATGCTCCTTGGGAACTCCAAAACACAAGCTCTAAGCATATCCTAAATAGTTTTAATTATTGTCTCACTTTATCCATCTGTCTAAGGATGAAAGGTAGTACTAAAATTTAACTTCATACCCATTGTTGTTTATAAACTTCTCCAAAATCTCGAAGTAAATCTAGGATCCATGTCTGATATAATAGACACTGGAACACCATGTAATCTTACAACCTTATTCACATGTCTCCGAGCTAACTGATCCAGTGTATTGTTCTCCCTCACTAATAAGAAATGAGCCTACTTCGTCAATCGGTCAACAATAACCCATATAGCTTTATGTTACCTCAGAGTCCTAGTAAAATTTATGATGAAATCCATAGTAATGCACTCCCATTTCCACTCCGAAATAGGTAATGATTGTAACTTCCCAACTGGAACTTGATGCTCTACCTTTATCTGTTAGCATGTTAAACACTTAACCACATATTCAGCCACTTGCTTCTTTATCCCCTGAAATGTTGTTTCAGTTTATTGTACATCTTGGAAGTACCAGAATGTATAGCGTAGGCTGCTAAATGTGCTTCCTCCAAAATTTCCTTTCTCAAATCATCCACATCAGGTAAACACAATCTCTACTTCAACTATAGTGTATCATTTCTTACTTCAAACTTAGAATTCAAATTCACTTTCAACTTCTCAATAAGCTTCACAATTTCAGGATCCTTACTTTGAGCTTTCCGATCCTCTCATGTAATACAGGTCTCAGCTTCAATAGAGCTAATACTTCATTCTACCCTAAATTCAACTCAACATTCAATGCTCTTAATTGTACTAAGTTTGGTAACCTCGATATCTGCATTTGAGCCACACTGTTATCTAATTTTCGACTCAATGCATCAGCTACCACATTAGCTTTACTAGGATGATACTCAATTGTGCAATTATAGTCTTTAAGCAGTTCAATCCACCTCTATTGTCTCATATTCAATTGTTTCTGACTCAACAAATATCTCAAACTCTTATGATTAGTGAATACCTAAAATGTCTCTCCATACAAATAATGTCTCCAAATCTTCAAAATAAATACCACGGCAGTAAGCTCTAAATCATGTACTAGATAACTAAACATATGAGACCTTAATTGTCTTGATGTATAAGCAATCACTCTGCCATGCTATATCAGAACACATCCTAACCCCTAGTGTAAAGCATCACTATATACCACATAACCTCTAGATCCAGATGGAATAGCTAACACCAGTGTCGTAGTTAACTGATGCTTAGCTACTCAAAACTCTTCCGGCATTCATCAATCCATCTTAAAGGTATATTCTTCCTCAAAAGTTTTGTCAAATGGGATGAAACTAGTAAAAACCCCTCAACAAACCTCCGATAGTATCCAGCTAATCTAAGGAAACTCTAGATCTCTGACACATTTTTTAAAGTTTCCCACTTCATCATAGCTTCAACTTTCCTTAGGTCTACCAGTGTGCCCTGTCCAGACACTATATGACCTAAGAATAGTACTTAATTAAGCCAAAATTAACACTTACTGAACTTGGTATACACTTGCTTTTCTCTCATTATTTATAAGACTAGCCTCAAGTGTTCAGTATATTCCTCTCTGCTTTTTGAATACACCAACATATCATCAATGAACACAATGACAAAGTGATCTAAATATGTTTGGAATACCTTATTCATTAAAGCCATAAAAGCAGCTAAAGCATTATCACTAAAAACTCAAAGTGTACATACCTGCTCTTGAGTGCAATCTTTGACGCATCAGCTTCTGTTATCTTCAACTGATAGTAACCTGATCTCAGATCTAACTTAGTGAACACTCTAGCTCTTTATAACTGATCGAGTAGATCATCAATTCTTAGTAACGAATACTTATTTTTCATTGCCACCCGATTCAGTTACCTATAATCAATGCACAGTCACGCAGTCCTGACAGTAGGACCAACTAAACTCACCTTCCTCTACCTCTACTTCTCTGTCCTGATCCACTTGCTCTACTCCGCTCCACTGTACAGTTGTCTCAGTCAATGTTCCTCCTCTTGCTTTAGACTGTGCCCCGAAAGTTGAGGGACAGTCTCTTATCTGGTATTCAAAGGAGCCATAATGAAGGCAAGCTCCTGTTAACTTCCAACATTCCCCACTATATTTTTTCCCACAATGTTCACAGTTAGACATCTGCCTAGATACTAGACCTCTTCCACTACTAGTATGTACAAAACTACCCTTCTGTGTAAATCCTGATTGTCTTGATCTAATCGGTGGCCAAAAATATCTATTCTGGTGTTTGCTGAATCTTCTTCCATAATCAACTTAAGACTCACCCTATCTCTTCATTCAAAACTCTTATCTGTACTCTCCTTGCCCATCCTTTAACATCTATTTTATTTGAATCGAGGCAGCTCTCAGCTCAGAAAAACTACTCAGATTCGTAATAGCTAGCCTCATCCTTATCTCTGTATTTAGCTATCCTCAAACCGTCTACATTTGTCCTCCTCAATAGGAATCAATGCAGTAGCATATCCCATCAACACATTGGATTGTATCTCATACTCGGACACTATGAGACTACCTTACTTCAGATCTAGGAACTCTTTCATTTTCCTATCTAGGTAGATCTTTGACATATAATTCTCCTTGAAGACTTTCGAAAAATCTTCCCACTTTAAATTACAAGGCCTGGTGTTACTGTATGGAACAGTATTCCACCACTGGTAAGCTGGACCTTATAGTAGTGAGACTGTGTAATTAAACCTTTTATCTGACTTATAGTCCATCTGATCGAACACTCTTTCTGTCCTCTCTAACCATCCTTCAGCCTCAGTAGAGTCTGTACTTTCGAAGAAGTCTACAACCCTTTGTTTTTTGAGTTTATCGTATCTCCTCTCTCTCCTCTCAAGGATTCTTGGAGGCCTTTGATCAGATTGAGGTATAAGAGACTCTCTATTGGCTCCTACAGACTTTAGGTTAGCTGATTCTCCAACTTGATCACCTATAATAGATGACTAATAATAAACCATAATCTTGATTACTATCTGAGTTTCTCACTATATTGTAGGAAATCCCGGGAGGAACATCACATGTTCCAGCAGCGGAAACAAAAATTTTTAATTCCCGGGACCTTCCCGAA
>JAOTAY010000009.1:15773258-15785011 GCA_025629805.1 Erythroxylum baracoense | reverse complement strand
TACCGAGTTTTTAAATAGTAAGTGATGTGACATGCCATCCTCGCAGGGCACGGATTCGGGTATCACCATCGATATCGAGTTCGGATCCAGCGAGAATGAGGTGTTACATTGGTCAACGTTTACGGAAGATTTTAACGAGCAGTTGAAAAGACTAGACAAAATCACACCTGGATGTAAATCATCATTACTCGAATATCCAAAGGAGAGATGGGCACGATATTACCAGTCCTTTGAATCCAAATATCCAGTTATTGATAACAACATGAGTGAAACAATCAATGGACAGATATTGCCGGCTAGAGATAGGCCAATTATAAGCATGCTAGAAATAATTAGAATAATGATGATGAAGAGGCATGCAGAGAGGAGACAATTTATACATAGTTAGAAATCAGAAGTTGCACCCATGGTTGTGAAGAAATTAGAAAAGAATAAGAAAGATGTTATGAAGTAGAGAATTGTTTGGAATGGTGATGGAGTGTATGAAAATACCAAAGGTAATGCCAAGCATATTGTGAGGATTGGTAGAAACCAATTGTGTAGTTGTCAGGCGTGGAGTTGTATGGATTTCCTTGCAAGCATATTGTAAGTGCTATTCACCATCAAAAACAATGGGCGAAGGCATATGTGAATGAGTGCTATAAGAAGTTTAAATTCATGACAGTATATGAGCATGTCTTACAACCTATTAGTGGCCTACAGTTGATGATGAAGATCTACTAAACCCCCAGTCAAAATAGTCATGCCTGCAAGACCTAAAACAACTAGAAGGAGAGGAGTAAATGAGCCTACTAAGTTGAGAAATCCAAGAAAATCTAATCGAAAGGTTTAAGTACAAAAATGTGGAAAATATGGCAATTCTGGTCACAATTCCAAAAAATGTAACAATCATTCATCAACTCAACCAACTCAGTAATCTCCACAGATATGCAAAATTCTTTGTATATATTGCTTCATATTTCTAATGATCATTTTTGACATTATTTGATCCATATTTACTAGGTCATTCCCAATGTCTCGTCACAACCTGAACTTATTGTTATAGCAAGTCAACAAAACAATATTGTGAGTATATTTACTTAATCAACCATTAGTGATTTATTTCAATATTGAATATTGTTAACAACATGTTTATTTGTAGGTTGGTAGCTCGTCAAATAGTCGTAAATGGAAGTTTGGAGAAGTTGATCCACATTCATTCAAACTGTCTTTCGAACAAAGAGGTCTGAGGCTTAAAGGACAACCTAACATAACTTCTCAACGGCTACAAACTGAAGCTATGAGGCAGAGATCATTAAAAAATTAACCAATATATGGTCAACCTTCTCAGTCAAATGCAAATGAGGGAAGCAATGTGGTTGACTTGTAGACTTTTTATTGATGTTGTCTATATGGATGGATAGATAGCATAACTTTTGTATATAAACGAATTGTGATGTAATCACTTTACTGATATTATCACTTTTATATATAATCACAATTGGACATGCTGCTCTAATTGTTTATTCTGATATCATTTTTATATTTAATTGTTTATGATGAGGCCATATGAATAATTAATTCTTCAAAAGATTATAAACTATTAATTACGGTCATTAAAGGAATTTCACGAATAACAAAACAACAAAGAAAAAACATAATACAAAATATATTAGTTGAAATAAGGAGTTTTCATTCTCATAAATCAAGTTTTTTGAAAAATAGTACAATTTACTTCTACCTGTCCAGAACAAACCATATTTTTAAACTCATCATAAGTACAAATACCCCTACAATAATCAGTACAACAAATCTCAATTCATTTTTCTCTTTTTCCAATAAAACAATGTTTTCTTTCATTAGCTTCATTTGCTCCTCAATTTTGAACGTCGAATGTGATTCAATTATGTTTAGTTCAGCCTCCTGCTTCAAACTATCTACTTCTTTCTTCAGGTTATGAATTACTTCAATAGCTCTGTCGCTAAATTTGTCATCGTACCACTTAAAAATTTTACATTTTCTAACTTGAAAGATCATTACTAATTATTAGGCAAAAACATTAAACATATATACAAATAATTTTAACTTATCAACAAAAATTAAGTTTACACAATATTTGTGGAATCCATAAAATCTTCTTCCCGAGTTTTTTTTAACTCCATGAGGTTCTTAACAGAGCTTTTAAACCACAATAACATACAACATTATAATTATTTGAATTTGATGTAGTATTAGTTGAAGACGTCATGTCCATATCTTTAGATAGTTGCTACAAATTTATATGAGTACTCTTACTTCTTCTAATTAAAGGTAAAAACAATATGTCAATAATCTCAAATAACTCCATATACAAATCATTCAATCATTCATATATGTCTTATATATTCAAACAATGTGTATGGAGTACAAAGCATCAATTGGTTTCACCAAATTCATTAAAATTTTCCTAGACCCCATTCCATTGATTTTCTTTATTAAAAATGTAACAAATTATACACATGATGAATTTTTTCCACATAAAAAGACATAAGACTTTAGCCTTTAGTCTTATGTCTCTACCCTAGAACATACAGAAATCTCCCATGTTTCCATCCATGTTAGTCAAGATTTTCTAAGATATTCACAAGTGTATCCCATAAGAGTAAATGATCCAAATCTAAAATAAGTCTAAAAATTTGATGCAAACTTTGGAAATAAGTCCATGATTTAACAAGATCTTCCTTTACAATCAATTTAGACACCCATTGATGGCTCCCACCTACTTATTATTGTTAGGAAACGTATTAGAGAGTGTATTAAAAGACCACTATACACCTGTCACCAGCAACCATGTTTAGGCATTTCATGGTTAGTCAACTGTATGCAACCATAGATTACTTGAGACTATCTACTATTCAACACTGCATAAAAGATTTGGAGTGTAGCTTCTTAGACCTATTCTCAAGGGGGCAATTATGCTCAGACTAATAACATAGGAAATAAGTTAGATAAGACTAAACAAGAACTTACAATAATTTTTGGACTTATAGTCCATGTTTAGGCAAAGATAAAGTCAATATTTAGAGCAGTCACTCAATGCTATATTCGAAGACTCAAGCCATGATAGGAGATTCAATGTCTGCTAACTAATAGTTGATTCAATTACATAGCATATTAGGACATCCATCGCTTAATGTTTTAAAAAGATAATAACCAAAGTTGTTTAGATATTGCAATTTCAATTTACTATTTTTTAATGCTTGTGAATTTTCCAAGCACAGAAGACATTCTTATCCTTTAAATGTCCTGAAACTCTACTAGGGTAATGCAGTACTTTCATATGTATTTTTTATTAATAGAATACCTTTGAAATCTCACAACTAATATGGTAGTACTGATAAAGGAATAAGTGGAGGCAGACCAAAGATTATGGACAAAGAAGACATTTCTAGAAGATACATTGATACTCTCTTAATAAAGCTAAGGTCTATATTCAATCAATTTTATTTGGAAACAATATAAAGATTGTTGTTTGCTGAAGAAGAAGACACATAAAGCATAAGCTGAGGCAGACAACAAGCACACAAATAACCAGATTTAGGGGGCCACATAAAACATAAAAGGCAGACAACAATGGACATACCACGATGAAATGTCGTCCTCCAAATATA
Organism: Erythroxylum baracoense; assembly: GCA_025629805.1. Classification (NCBI taxonomy): domain Eukaryota; kingdom Viridiplantae; phylum Streptophyta; class Magnoliopsida; order Malpighiales; family Erythroxylaceae; genus Erythroxylum; species Erythroxylum baracoense. The sequence continues at coordinate 15,781,382 of JAOTAY010000009.1, read as the reverse complement.
GATACTCGATGAGCATGTGAGTTGAGCTGCTTGGTGTGTGCGATAACAATAGCAATTAATTACGATTCAATCGTCTGAGGAAGAACACACAGGGATTAGGGATAAGGAAGAACACATAGGGAAGAAGAGGGAAGAAGTGCGAGATGTGGGATTATGTGGGAAGAAGATGGAAGATTAGGGATTACGGATTGGAGGATTTTTTTTAAGGAAGAAGATGGCATATTAGGGATTAGGGAAGAACAAAACGCTACGTGATGGGTTTGGTTGGGTTCAAAACAATGTGTGTAGGACTGGACAAAACGGTGTGTTTTCATATCTGTCCCAAAACGGTGTGTATAAGGGAGGAGGGAAACGTTGTATTTAATATGTGGATGTGGGACCCACCTCTATGCTAAAAAAAATCCACATCAGCTTTTAATGGACCACGTCAACGGTTCCTTAATCACGTCAGTGCCCAGGGTTCAATCTAAATGTTTTCCAAACCTTGGGGTCTAATTTGAGCGTTTGATAAATTTTAGAGTTTAATTTGAACACTCTGAAATGTTATGGACTATTTTTTACAGATGTGAAAACGTTGGTACTAATTAGCCCTTTTGACTTTTAAATAATTTTAAAAACTTTTAATTTTAAAAATTCTTAAAAATTATTATAATTTTAACTTTTTAGAAAAATTCTTTTTTGGTTAAAAGTAATGATAAAACATTTGTTACATAAACATCACACATTAACTAATTAAATATTATTAATACGATGATATAAGTTAAAATTTGACTCATTGGTACAAACTTTTCTACTTAAATATTATAGAAGTATTCTTCTATTTTTTAGTACTCCAAATTTTCCTTTTTAATTGTTCTCCTAATCCTTTCTTTTAGTTTTCCCCCTCAAAATTTTTAGTGAAACGGCAACATTATATTATTTTAACCTCTTACATAGAAGCATACATTTTTATACTTTTTTTAATTTTAGAGATACAAATGGCATTTATAAATATAAAGAAAGAAACGTAAGAATTATTAAAAATTTTTCATGTATAATTATTAGTTGTTGTATATAATTTTGACAAAAGTGTGAAAAATTTAAAAGCCTTGTGATGTAAACTAAAAAGAATTTAAAAAATGTAATACACTTTCCATACCAGAAATAATTATGGCAACCTTTTGTTTAAAAGCCTTGTATTGTAAGTTTTAAAATATTTTTTAAAAGGTGTAATGCACTTTTTATAATAGAAAATAATTACAATAATCTTTTGAATTACGTGAAGATAGGATTTAAAGTGAATTGTATTCTTATAAATAGCTGTCTTTTTTTGACTTTATTTATTTAATTAATTGATATATAAGATAAAGTTCATGGGATAAATACACATTGCAAATAAAATTTTTGATGAGATAATAATTATGAAATTCATATTATATTTATATATTATTCTTAAATTTTTTCTAGTCATTGCTTTATTAACATTAACATAGCGAAAAGGTTAGTGCATATTGTATTACTTGTATATCTTTGAAAATTCTCTTTGTAATGATTATATAAGTGATTTTTAGACTAGATATCTTCAAAGTATCTCATATAAGGATTGTTATATTTTTATAATACTTATGATCTATCATTATCAAGAGTGCCTTAATCGGTAATTATTGAATATAATATAAAATATATGGTGATAGTTAGTGATCAATATAGGATTCATCACTTTAAAATGATTAGGAAAAATATTATGTTGTTCTTATTAGTATTGATTCAATAAATCATTGACCAAGATGTAATAACACTTTGAAAACAATTTTCGAATGTCATTAATATAATCAACTTCTAATGGTGGATGAATAATATGATTAGACTCAAATATAGTAACTTGAACATTATCAATATTTGAGCGGTCATAACTTATTGCTAGACAACCTATGGATATAAATAATTTAATTAGAAAATTAAAAATAAATTGAAGATATTTAATCTATCTTATCGTAAATATGACTTAAGGTTATGATTTAAATTAATTACTAACATATTTAAAAATATAATGAATCATACATAAATAATGATTGATGAGAGAAAATATATTTTTAATCAAGTTAGACTTGATTGTAAAGTTTGAGAAACTTTTATGTTTAAATATGAGATATTTAATATATAAGGATTAATATGAGATATTGGACCTTATTTAGCTAAATTAGTATTTAATTAAAATTAATTGTAATTCTAGTTAAATTTTACATGAAATTAAAATTAAAATTACAATCAAATAAATCAACAAAGCTAGCATTTCTTGCTTACTCCTCTTTTTAACACTTACAAAGTTCATTTCGATAATGTTAGAAGTTAGAAACGTAAGTAGATATGGTAGTTACGATGAAAATGGTTCAAGGAAAACTATGGAAAAAGGATCAAATTACATTGTAAGGTATAGTTTACGTTTATACTTTATTGTGTACATGCATTAATCATGCTATAAAGATTAAAGTGATCTTAACTTTTAAAAAATTATTTTTATCCACTGTGCGCGGATTAAATTCTACCCTTATTTTCCAACATGTAAAAATATGCATATGTATTTTTATAGCACAAACTTATAACATGATTTATTTAATTTGCTACCCAAATGACTAAAACTCTAAAGAAGTTCATTTTTAATAAACTTTTCAAAATAATGTTGTTTTAATTTTAAAATTTCATTATTTTGACATTATTTTAAGTAAATCAAGGGATGCAAGATGATTCAAATTTGTAGCAGCATGTTTTTGGGTCCAACCCAACTTGACTTATTACCACATCCTTAAGAATGTCATTCTTCTTTACGGTGAAAGCGTCTACCTTTTTCCAGTGAATCCATCTACATCTAACTCTCCTTCAATTTACAGAACTAGTTAAATTTCTCCATAAATTAACATTAGATTAAAATCCTTTTACTCTCCTTCAATTTACAGAACTAGTTAAATTTCTCCATAAATTAACATTAGATTCAAATCCTTTTATATTTGAAGGTTAATTAATCATAGATATATTTTTACTTCCTATCTAATATGGTATTAAAGACAATACAAATCCCAGAATAACATAATGAATTGACCAATTTTTATTTCACATAAATGACTTCAACGTCGGTTTTGAGAGCATACCATAACATTTTTCACTCGTCCAGGTCGGTCAGAACCTACAACATCAACCTCAAAAAGAGAGAATCTAGATTGCTTATTTAAATAACTGCATTACAAATATTTATATACATGTCTGTGAAAACTATCACTAACATGCAATAAGGAAACAAGAAACCACTTCTTGTTATTATTACATGTTAACAGGCTTCCCGTGGCACGCTTTGGCATCGCCTTTTCTTCTTGACATTCACCTGAAACGGACACTTCAATATCATCACTTGTTCAAAAACGTAGTTTGTCCATTACTATGTTCTGAATTAGAATGATCCATAGAAGAGTGGGGATTAGATAGAAAATAAATCTTCTAATGTATCTAACTTATTAGTATTTATCTCCAGGAACTTATATTAGAATTTGGATTAATAAGCAATTACACGTAACATCAAGCAGTAATAACAATAGTTGTAAATATTTTGATTGCAATTTGGAGGTCCAAATCTGGGATGTCAGGAGAAGCCTGAATAGTTTAGTATGGTACCTCAGAAGATGGTGGGAGTGAAGAAGCACGCACAGCAGACTCTCTCAGTTGCCGAATCTCTCCAAGCTGGTTCACCAACTCCTCCACAAGTTTCAATTGAGCATAAACTCGTTCCTTGTGCTCTCCATCGATGCTCAATTTCTCTTTTTCCTCTTGCACTAGTTGAAGCCGTTTTCTAAGCCATTCAACTTCATTGTCAATTTTAAACCTCTCATCATACCCTGTAGGGAAAGAATTTCCCTGTAAGTCAACGCCCAAACTTTTGCACCTTGAACTATCCAAAGCCAGTAACTGGCTAGTCACGTGTAAATTACTTCTATGGTCATTATGCACAGTTCCTATCCTTCTTGTACTTGGGTATTCACTCACTAACTTGTTGATCGAAAATTCAGCATCTGAAGCAGCACCAGCTAATGGCCTACTTCCTTTTCTAACATCTTCCTTCTTGGTTGTACTCTTATCATCAACTACATGGATATCATAGACAGTGGGATCTGAGTCAAGTGTCGAACTGTGCATATCAGTCGAAGTTTGATCCCAGTGTTCCGAATCTCTCTCCCGTTCTTCTCTCATGCAAAAAGAAGTTTGAGGTACCTTCATTTCCTGAGACTGGATGCTAACATCCCCTTGTACCTTTTGTTTTTCAGCTGATTCCACCTTTTTCTCTAATGATGTTTTTGAAGTGTTAGATGATGACATATATCTCCCAGATTCAAGAACACGATCACTCTTTTCATGCTTTGGTGACCAACTTGTATTAAATTTGTCACTCAGAGTCTCAACGTGAGTTGACATCACTGCTGGGCTATCAAGAGAAGCAATTGCAATAGGAATTTGGCCATTATCATTCATCTTAGAATTCAATTCCTCTTCCAGCAGTTCATTTCCCAGAATATTAACTTCCCTATAAGCTTCAATTTCCTTCTCTAGAAAATGAATCTCCTTCTCCCTTCTAACAAGGATTTCTTTGAGAATGTTCATCTCTTCTTCATCATAAGCAAACTTTTCTTCTATCATTCTCTCATACTGCCTCACTTCCATTGCTATTGATGACTTCTCTTCTTGCAACCTCAATATCATAGCCATTGCCTCATCTGCAGCAGTTGCGGCAGCAGCCCTCTCTCTATCCAACTCTTGATTTAGAGCATCATGGGTAGCTTTTTGTTTCTCAATTTCTTTTTCCAACATTCTGATTATATTGGCCTCATTCCCATCATCAGACGGCCTGTCTTCACCAGTAGATGCCGAATTGTGAAAAGAAGATACATCTATGCCTTTACTCTTGAAACATAATCCACTTATCCCAAAAGAATTTCCGCTTTCACCAATACTAGCACAATCCACAACATTTCCATCATCTAATGACGAAATCCAAGTTAGAATTGTTTGGTACAACATTTCATAAAGCTGATATACTCCAATTAAAAAAAAAAAGATTCAATCCAGATTTTGTATGTTAATCCTATTCATAATTAGCCTGCTCATGAATTTTCAGTTTAATCAGAAGGTTTCTAACAGTTGGACAAAATATTGTTCAGATTCTTATATTTACCTAAGAATCTTATGCAAAAAGCGATATATGATCCTAACAACTAATTCAACATAACATATGCTGACAAAAGAAATAATAGTGCGGGGTGTAATTAACTCACCAAAGATACCATTTTCTACTCCACTAACAGGCTCCAGCGCTTCATGGATTTCGGTTCCCCCTTCATTACCATCAACAGGTGGCTGGAAAACTCCAATACCTACTGACCGTATGCCACTGATAGGGAAAGCAGACAATGATTTTCCGCGTACAAGAACAGCTCTCCTGCGCCTCCGCCTGCGCGTGCCATACTTCTGGTTGGTAATTTGCTTCCCCTTTGCATCACACCCGCCTTCTCTATCACCAAAACTTTGAAACTTCATGCTTGGAAATGTACTAGAACAAGCTTCTCCTTCCAACCCCCTACTGTCACATTTTTCACTTCTAACTTCAACCTCACTACTACCGCAGGATTGATCCTTAAACCTAATTAGATAAAAAGGGGTCCTACTAGTCACCAAATCCAGAACATGAATGATGAGTTTTGTTGGCCAATCAACCAGCAGCTTGTGAAAGCATAAGTTACTGTTTTGAATCCCAAAAACTCCACAACAGGGACATGGCAGATAAAGACCGAAAACATTACAGAATTTGGAAAGGAAAAAAACACACGTCGATCCACATAGAAGAAAATAGGCAATAGCAAGGTTGAAAAAGGCCCCTAGAAGATCAACCAGAGTCCAAGAATGAAAAGAGTTCAGAGCCATGCTCCCTAGAGTGCCCTCAAAATCGTAGGTTCACTATTGAATTTTGACAACCGACTGAAAATAAACCTACTTCAAGAAGTGAAAACAAAAGGACCCCCAAGAAAAAGACAAAACTTGAACTGACATGGGTGCAGGGCATTACACAGAGAACAACAACCCATCATAAGAATCCCGATCCTAAATCACTACAGAAATACAACAAGAAAGAAGCAGGAAAGAAGCAAAGACACGCAGAAATACAAAAATCCACCAAGTTAAAAGAAAAGGTTGGTCTGATTTCATAAGCAGATAAGCATCAAGAAATGAACTTACAAAACATCCCTTAGCTATGAAGAAACTTGAAAAGGAAAGAACAACCTGGAATCTATAAGGGAACGTGAAAAAAAAAGAAAGAAAAACTCGGATCGCTACGAGAGCCGAAATTACAAAGGCAGCGAAAGAATAGGAACTCTTGGCAGAACAAGTCAGCTCTAAATTTCCCACGTGGCCAACACAGAAGGCTACAAATCCAGCAAATTCCCGGACGTCGTTTTCTGGGTTGAAGGTTGTGTTTATAGGGAAATAGCCAACTTTTGGTGCTCTCGTCTCTCACACCTCGCAGTTTTCATATTCCTCACATCCAAATAAATCCTCTAGGTCCCTACAAAGAAGTCGTTACCGACAAGTGTAGAAAATAAAAGGTGAAGGATAACCAAGAATCATTAATTTTGAGTTCCAAATAAGTAATTAGCAAGATAACTTAATCTTGTTGTCGTTACTTTAAATCATTTGGGTACATTCATTAGCTTCCTCTACGACTTGTGTTTTTTAAAGACCTTCAAATTTTACGACTCTCAACAATTACTCTTCTCCCAATAAGACATTAGAGGAATATAATTAATAAATATAATTAATTTTAAATTTTAAATTTAAATTTAATTTAAAAATTATATGAATTGTGAAATAGGAAATTTGATATTATAACATTTTCAAAATTTAGAGTTTCTATATATCTTAGCCAATATCATGACACAATTATACATCATACTTTTAGTAGTAAAGTAGATTTCTTAATAAGTGTAATTTTGCTAGATGCCAATACCTCCAACAGGAAAACGAATAAACAATGTAAGTTAAAATTCATGGATTAGCACGTGGAAACTTGAACTTAGAACACTTGTAGCATACGAAAGGGGATGTAATTAATTAAATCTAAACCTACAATTAGGTGTAACTAATAATAAAAAGATGAGAATAAGAATACTAACTTATATATTTTTTAACTATTGGATAAAATAAGAAATGATAAAATTGAAATGAATTCTAAACCATTCTAAATTTTATTTAAAGGATATATATTATAATATGACAAAAATATTATTATAATATGATTAAGTTATTATTAAAATATTATCTCATGATATTGATTCTTTATTAAAATATTATTTATAATTATTTAAAAGTAATTTATTTTGTTTTATTAATACTTTTATTCTTATCACAAAAATTATTTAAAAACTAATAATTTTAGTGAAAGTTTTTATTACTTATTTATAAAATAAAAAATATTTTAATTATTTATTTATAAAATAAAATATATAATTATTAAATATAAGTAAAATTTCAATTATTATTCTTAATATTTGATACTAAATATTAGCATAATTACATAATTAATAATTTTATTCAGACTTCTTCTTTCTATTTCTATTCCTATCTTATTTCTTACACTAGTTACCGTGTTCATTATTTTAAGTAAAGAGCTAACTGAATCCTTGTGTTATGATAAACAAGACCCAAAGTAAAGATTTCAACTTCCCAGAAAACACTCCAAGAAAAGTGGCAAGAGGCAATTCTTAGCATGATTAAAAAAAAAATGTTTTCTGTTTATGTATTCAAATTTAGTAAAAACAATTTTTAGTTTCTATGTTTAGTTTTAATTTTTTCTAATTTTCAAAAATTATGAAAATTATAAAAAGCAGTTTTTGTTTTCTATTTCTATTTTTTATAATCTCATTTATTATCATTTAAATATATATTATTTAAAATTTAATTTTTAATAAAAATTATGAATAATTTAATTCAACATTATATATTTAATAAATTAAAATTAATTATCAATAAAATTACTAATAATTTAATTTTTATAATTAAATTATATGTTATTAAAATTTAATAATTATTAAAAAATATAATTAAATTTAA
>JAOTAY010000009.1:15740527-15773158 GCA_025629805.1 Erythroxylum baracoense | reverse complement strand
TTTCTACTTATTATTAATTTTATTATTACTAAATTTATTATTTTTATCAATTACATTTATTTTTATTATTAATAATAACAATATTATTATTATTATACATATTTATTATTATTATTATTATTATTATTATTATTATAACTACTACTACTACTACTACTACTAAATTTATTATTCTTATTAATTTTATTTTTATTATTATTACTTTTCTACTTATTATTATTCTTATTATAATTAATTTTTTTATTATTAAATTTATAAATTATTTTATTATTATTATTATTATTATTATTATTAATAAATTCTTTATTATTATTATAAAAGAGTTGTCGTAGAATTGAGAGAGAAGGAAAGGTTGAATTGACTATCATATTTTTTAGGTTAAATTTCTAAGAAAAGTAATCTAAATATTAAGGAGGTGATGGGATTTAGAGTACAAGTAAAGTGCTACTACTTTCTCTAAATTAGGAAAGTTTTTACTTTTATAACTATTCAAAAAATAAACCAAACATGATGATATAAATTTTAGGAAAAATATTACTTTTCCCTTTATCTCTAGAACTTGTAAGAGATATATGTCTTTTCTAACGATAGAATATCAAACAAGTAACCTAATTAGTTCTCTTGGGACCATAACTACTTATTCATATATATAGTATCAAACAAGTAACCTGATTAGTTCTCTTGGGACCATAACTACTTATTCATATATATAGTGCTTTTTCTTAATTTTCTATCATATGTTAGGAATGTAATACTAGAGTTTTTATACATGTAATACCCGTACTCAATAAGATGATTCAGATCTATTAACCCAAAAACTTAATAGATAACTTTTAATCTTAAGCCAAACCTTATAATAACTCATGACATATGATTATTAATATATATATGTATGTAAGTCCATTAAAAAAGTTCGACAATCTCCCATTTGAACTACATATATATAATACCTTATATGTCATATTGAAACTTGTGAGTTCAAAATTGCTATTATTATAAAGTCATCTTTAAATAATTTGGTCCATCTAGCATATTAATATAGGATCAAAGAAATCTTTGTCCCAATTATTAAGACTAGACTAATCAATGGTCACATACATCAATATAATTAACAACATGGATCAAGTATGGATTTGTAGTATAGATAGTTCAAGTCATGTGTGGTCAGGTTGTCGAAACTCTCAAAATTAATTCTGATTCTTTAACTTCTTGTAGTAGTCGTGAAATTAAGTTGAATCTCAAGAGAACTAAAAATTAGTCTCTTAATTTGAAATAATAAAATAAAGTGATGGGTTTTTGATTAGTTAACTAATTAATTAAAATTAACAAGGAATCAAAATAAATCAACTGAATATAAAAATGAGAAATTCAAGAATACTTAACTCCTATTCAAGGAAAATCGTATATAATTATAACATTGATCATTGGTATAAAAAGAATAAGTATCACAATTCAAACAATTAGTCTAAAACATATTAGGATTGTCGTAATAATTCTAAAATTTTCTAAATTAATTTATTTAAAACCAGCATCCAAACCAAAAATTATCATCAATTGATTGGGTATGATAGCATTCTATATCAATTAAATGATAGCAATAAGCTTAATGAAAAAGACTAAACCCTAAATTAAATAATCAAAATAGTTGCAATTATTCAACTTAATTTTCTTGCTTATCATAAGTTAAATACGCAAATTCATTAATAACCTATTTATGACAATTACGAATCATTAAATTCATATATAGCTATAGAATAATCAACATTAAATTAATTTATTAGATCAATCAATATTAGGAATGTCAAATAGGTCGAGCCAGGCAGCCCAGCCCGGTCATGGGCTGACCAGCCTGTGGCTTAGGCTCTGGCCTGACTAGCCACAGGTGGGTCGAGCCATTTGTTTGTTTAAGAAAAAAATTTCTAAAATGACGTCGTTTTAAAAATAATGGGTAGGTCATGGGCCAGGCTAGGCCTATTTTGCTATCCCTAATCAATATTAATTATTCATCAAATATAAGAACTCAAAATAATAAATACTTAAATTAAAACATTAATAAAAGTTTATAACAAAACCTCACAAGGTTACAACTAGAGTTTTAAATCCCCTTGAATTAGAATAATTGAGCTTAGCCACACATGGCTTAAGTTTCAGCACAAAAAATACAAGAAAGATGAAATATTGAGAGAAAAGTAAGAAGAAGAACGATTGATTCTTTGAAGAGGTGGGCAATGCCTTTTTTATAGTGTTTTCCTACTCTAAACCTAATATTATCCTATCTTGCAAAGATGCTTACCTAAAATAAATCTCAATCCATTCATGATAGGGATACAAAGAATCTCCTACTTAAACTTCAACTCTTCAAGTAAATCTAACATTAAGCTTTAACATCCCTTATCCATTGAAGTCATTTTTCACTTTATTCAAAATTCGTGATTGTCACCAATCACTACAAGAAAATTGTAAATTACTGATGGAAAACATTATGTAGTAATTTAGCAATGGAAATTGCTTTCTATAGGTATAGTTGTCAGAAAAAAAGGTAATTTGTGGCGAAGAACTTGGTTGGTAAAGGAGGAGACGAAATTTTATCGACGGAATTTAGCAACAGATTAGTGAAAGTCGTCGTAAAAATAGACGCCAATGATTCCTAGCAAGAAATGCAAACTAAATTTACCGATGGAAAAAATTTTGTAGGTAAATTCAACAACGTCAGGTTGTTTTAATTCGAAGGAAAACGACTTCATTTCCTTATCACGTTTTAATGCAGCTTAAACCCTTCTCCTGTCTATCGAAGGTCTATGAAAAAATTGGTTTTTTTTGTTCACGTTTTAACGCAGCTCAAACCCTTCTCCCGTCTATCGAAGGTCTATGAAAAAACTGGTTTTTTGTTCCATCCAATCATATAGCCGTCGTCTTCCAGTATTCTTCAGTTATACACCATCGTCGTCATTGTTGTCCCCAGTTAGTCATCCATCGTGGTTAGTTATTTCTCCTTTCCATTTGGTTTTTCATTTTTTTGGTTGTTGTTGTTGGGGAAGGTTTTGTTTGAGTCGGTTTTGGTTGATGTCGTTTGTATTGTCTGCGTCTATATCAGGTGTTAGTGGTTCATTGTGTGTCTAAATGTGTTCCTGTTGGTGAAGAATGCAAGGTATCAGTGTTTTTGTTAATAGTTAGGGATGAATTTGTTATGCCTATAAAGTGTTTGATGAAAGGCTTAAAAAAGGATAAATTTGTTTTGTTTTAGTATGGTAAGTTAATATGAGTGTTGGTTATATTTATAAGTTGTAATAAGGCATACATAGAAAAATGAAATCCCGTGTGAAAACACAAAGAAGCAAACAAATCAACTTCAAAGAAAGTGTCTGAAATATAAGTGCGCGAATCTTGAATTGGAAAATGGATCTAAACTGTGCTACAAGATGATAATTGTAGCTGCAATTAATGTCGTAATGTCGTAACTTCCACATTCTAATGTTGACTGCTGTACGATGTTGTAGTTTTCAAATGATTTTTGCAACAATTATCTAATATTGATATAATACCATTTTAAGATCACTGATAGGCTTTATTTGTATGATTTAATTTATGTTATTAGATATATTAGATTTTTATATCAATTAAAAATAAGAATTAAAGATGATTTTTATATAAAATGTTTCTATAATTTAATGTATCGAAATTTTGGGTGAAGACACAAATCTTTTTTTTTTATAAACCATTCGTCTTCTAACATGAAAAATCATATATTATTAAAGCTCCGACTAATTTGAAAATTACTTTCTTATAGATGTCCTGTGCAGAAACTAAACTAATACCTATAGTAGATATTAGGTCTTAAAATTAAATTGAAATGCCAAAGTTACATTTTAGAGCTTAAAAATAAAATAAAATATAAATGGAATGCCTAGAATGAATATTACCTCCTAGATGTCCTAATACTGCATGTCCCAATACTGTGTCCTATGCAAAAACTAAACTAAAATGAAATGGAATCTCTAGAATGAATATTAGGGCTTTAAAATGGAGAAAATGTTTGAAGTTGTACTATAGGACTTGAAATAAAATTGAAACGCTTAAAAATAAGATAAAATAATTAAAATGAATATTAGGGCTTTGAAATGAAAAAAATGCTAAGAGTTTCATAGGATTTGAAATGAAATTGATATATCTAGAGTTAGCTTATAAGGCTTAAGAAATAAAATGAAATTAAAGATGACTAAACTAAGTTATTATGTGACTAAACTCAAATTCGAAACATGCTTGTTCATTTCTGAATATTTTATTAGTTTGATGTTTTATTTCTTTAAAGCATGCTTACAAATGTTATATTTAACATAGTCAAAATAGGATTATTAATCTTATGTTGTGAATTTGAGTTATGCTTCTAATAATGAAGTGGATGTTCATTTCTATATGTCTTACAGTTGATTAAAGTGAAACTTGTAAATTTAATCTATCAATAACTTAGATTACTTTCATTGAGGTTTAAAATTGAACATAATGATTGATTTGCAATAAAATGAAGAGTTGAAATAAAGAATGATCAATTATATGTTGATTTTGTACATTATTAGAGATTTTTTCTAAGCTATCCAAGTTTTTATTTTCCTTTAGATATGCTTCATTATGTATGTTTAATATCTTCTTAACTTGAAAAATAGCATAGCTTAATGTATTGTGCTGAAAAGAACTATGTATTGGATATTTCAAACGAAATTGTTGATTAATATGCTTATGACAGATCTAGAATGTTTCTTTTAGAGGTTCATTAGTTTATAGGAAGGTTGTTTTAGTAGTTGAATTATGTGAAGATATGTATCTTGATTGAACTAAACATATAATTGCCAATTAAAGATTACTTTTAAAGTATTATGAAATGAAATAGGGGCTATTGAAGTTTATGAAGAATTGTTCAGATAGGCTATGCTAATTGTGAGCTTTTCTTCATACAAATTTGATGACAAAGAAGCCTATATGAATGCATAAGTGTTACATGCTCTTTTGGTGTGTCCTTACATGAAAATTTTGCATATTTTCACCATAAAAACCATTTCTTCTAGGTTTAGGTTATAAACCATACATATATACATGGAATTTCTTTTTTAGCTTTGGATATAGAAGATGATACAGGAGCATTAAAGTTTCTATGCCTATAACTAGAGTCTATATGCTCATATGATGACATAGGCAATGGCTCAACAATGTGCACATTGTTTTTGTTACAAAAAATGTTCTTATCAATAGATGATGTACTTCTATAAGTGTAATCAATTACATACTTACTGTTTAAGGTTATTTGGGACCCAAGATGCATTAAATTTTTTTACCTACTAAATTGAAATTATAAAATGATGCTTTAAGGATATTTCTCCTTTTTCAATAACTCATTCTCATATAATAAATATGCTTATTGTCATTGCCAATAATGACGCTCTTAGATTATATAAGGTCATACACATAACATTTCAATTGCTCATCTCAATCAATATGCATCAAAGAGTTTTTGAGCTTCTTTATACTTGGAAGATATTTTCTTCATTTTTATGCTTATAGCCTCTAAGCATTCAAATAACTCATCATATGAAAGATTAATATCATAATTATCATTCTCATCACAAAAGATTTAGCAATAGCTTATTGTTATTGGATATAAAGCATAAACTTTGCATGATAATTTTTGCTTCATGACTTTAAGAAATAATAGTGTCATCTTATTAAGCCTTTAAATGCTTTCTTCTTCTTATTTAATTAATTTTCTCTCTCAATCTTTAATAATTTATTAAATTTCTTTGTGATTATATTTATATCATCCTCATCATTCTCACTTATATAGGTCTTATATATAATTTTATTGCTCCTTATAGACCTTAAAAATCACCTCTTCTTGATGAAGTAAGCTCCTTTTCATGTAATTCATAAAATCAGCTCTTCTTGTTGAAGTAAGCTCCTTTTCATGTAATTCATTCATCTACATCTCATAGGTTAGTGATTAGATTAGCTTTTCCAATGGTATGGTCCTTAATTTTTATATTTTTGTTTATTGTCTTTCTTGTAGGTCGTTTTCTATGTTGAAGAGTGTCGATAATTGTCCAACCTCAATTGTCTTCTTTGTAGTTTGCGATTGTTTGTGTATCAAGGTAAGCCATTCAACTAAGTAATTTGTACAATGTGATTGATTTTGTGTTGTTCTTTGCAATTTTACCTATAACAATGATTGATGAGATTTTAGGCTGGGGTTTAATAATTTAAATATTTATATTTGGGCATTGTTTAAATTGAAATATAAAGACTTGAATTTGTAGGTGATTAATTCAAACTTAGTATTAACATAAAAAATTCACATAATTGACATAACAATTCTTTAAACAATAAACTCTTAGGATGGTATATAGGCTAAAAACTCGTGATGCAAGTCCCATGAGGCTTATCGGTGAAAAATTCCACGAGCCTAGTGACAAGTGTGAATTGTATCATGTTTTAGGGCTTAGTTTGATATGTATTTAAGTGTTAACTTAATTGTCTAGTATGTGTTTAGGTTAGAATTGTATTAGTTTGTTAATTAATTGTGTTTAAGTATTTTCTATAGGTTAGTACAAGTCTTTGAGCTTAATTATTTTATCTTTGAGGTACCTTGATGTATTTGTTAGTATTTCAGGGTCAACATGGAAGAATGGAGAAGTTTCAGAGAAACTCGAGCCTAAACAACAGCCTACGATCATAGCAAAAGCATTAGAGTCAGCCCACGATCGTGGCCTGTATGCCACGATCGTGATAGAAGCCCAGGATACAGCCAGGCCACGATCGTGATAGAAGACTTAGATGTAGGCCACGATCGTGGCATGTAAGGCCATGATCATGGCCTGTGTCAGGCAGACGAGCAAACAAATAAAAAAGCCAAGTTTAGAGGAAATTTTCAGACCTTTTCGACCCCTAAAAATCTTAGGACTATTCAAAACACAAAAGGTTTTTAAAGAAGAAGACAAAGGAGCTGAGTGAGTTTTTGCATCAGCCACTATTGAGAAACCTTAGAGAGAGTTCATCAAAAGATTGAGAAAGGGAAGAAGGAAGAGAGACGTGGAGAAGAAGTCGATGCGAAGTACTTCCTAGAACAAGGGGTTTCCCGACGTTGCTAGCTCCATCATTAGTTCCAATCTTTTTTCTGGTTTATTTTCAATTTTATTAATGTATAGAATTGGGATAGCCATTGATGATAGGATTGTGTGAATGTTGAGAATGTCTAAACTCACCTTTGGGATGTTTTATCTTAGATTTAATGAAATTTGATTGTTTGTGTTTTACTGGAATTATTGTGATTTAATTTCTGCAATTGCATAACTCGGTGATAAACTGAGAGGGTGAATCGAGTGAAAAATAATTAAATTGGGCTAACAAGAGTTAGGTAATTTAATAAAACTAGAATCAAATCAATAAATTGTGCGAAGAGAGATCTTGCAGAGGTTCCCATACACTATACCAAAAAAAGGAGGTTTTAAACACTTATGCCTAGACGCATATGATTTTTAGACATTTATTTAAGACGACAAAATTTGTCTAAAAAAACTAAAAAAGAGTCAAAAAAAACCAAAATTTGTCTTCCTCCCTTATACACCAACATACATTTCAAGATTTTAGATTAATTAAGATCTAAATTTAAATTTGGCATATAATTTAAAATTAAAAAATTCAATTCAATTCAAAATTTTATTAATTTAAAATCAAAATGAAGATAACTTAAATCTTCTTAAACCTAATTTCTAAACTAATTGTAAATAAAGAAAATCCTCTAACAACCCAACCTAGCAGATAGGAGTCTATGCGGGACATTTAGGTGGTGACAGAAAGGCCCAAACACCAAAGCAGCTTCACTTTTCCCCTATTAGTATGGATCCAGACGCACGTAATTTGAGCCATCACCCTCCAAAATAAAACACTCTGGTCCAGTACTCCCTATTTTCTTCCCAACACCAAAAGTCTAAACATTCCCACACTGCTCGAAAGGCTCTGCTCACTTATTTTAGACAACACATGATAAGTAGATAAAGAGAGAGTATGATTTGCATTTTATGGCTTAAATAGAAAGAGCAATGAACACCCTCTATATTTCTTCTATTAGAATCCCAACTACTCTTCACTCTTCTTCTTCTTCTTCTTCTCAAGTATCTTATGCTCTGTTCTTGTCCTTTAAGCTCTCGTATCCTTCTTCTGTTTTGCTTGCGCTCAGATCCTCCGCCCTAAGCTCCACCTGCTCTTGCTTGCTCTCTTCTCTTAACTTTAATCACACAATGGCCGAGCTTGCCAAGGATAAGGATGTCGCCTCTGCTGCTTTCGATTTTGGCGATGTCGATGAGAAAAAGAAGAAGAAAAAGAAGCTTGGCCTCTCACACACCATAGCACCAAAATAAGGAGGTCTTGGACGCTCTCTCTGTCGGCATCTTCTCCTAGGATTGGTATAGAAAATCCTTGGCTTGGACCCTTTTAAAACCCTAGATTCCTCTTCCATTATCTACAGGTCTCTCTCTCTCTCTCTCTCTCTCTATTGTATTTGTCTTATTTTTTGTGTGCTTTTTCTACAAATTCTTATTTTTCAATATTTTTCATTGTTGCACATCTTCTACTTTTTTTAATTGAATTACCTAATTTATGTTAACTTCGTATTGAAAGTCTTGTAACTGTAATGGTTTCAGGATTAACTACTTTTGGGCCTTTTATGTGAGCTCAAGAGAGAGTCGAAAGACAAGTCAACTATTGGATGACCTGCTGACCATGTTGAAAGGACTGATTACTCGTGCTAATGCTAAGAGGCTTAGAGAAGCTTTTGGTGGGCTTATATGCACCATGGTTGTTGAAGAAAAGGCCTTTGGAGATCAAGTTACAATCAATAACATCAAGGCAATAATGCTATTAACGTGTTCTGACTTGGGCCGAAATTTTGACATTGATTCAGGCCGAACCAGCTCAACTGACCAACATAAAAGTTGTAGATTTTATCTTAGCGTTCCAACGGTATAAGATTTACCTTAATCTGAGGTTTTTATCCCAAGATATGCTCGATTTACTAAAGGATGTTCTGACAAAAAAAATGTTATGACTTCCTAATGGACTTTTCAATATTTCTAGTTAGGTTTTTCATTTTTATGCCCACTTTTTGAGACTTAAAAAGATGGTTTTCTCCACTTCCTATTCAGATTAGATTGAGAATAATTTTAGGTGACTTGGTGAGGGATTCAATCATGAAGTTCTCTACAAGCCGATTTTACGAGCTTATCAAGTGATTAGTCAGATTTGCTTATGGCGTTCTTTTGATATCTTTGCGCGTTTTGGTTTCTGATTGCATTGTTAATCTTGGGTCAAGGCATCAAAGGATCCTCTAATAACTTTGATTTCTTAGGTTGGGGTTTTGATCCGATCGATTAAGGGGTTCCTAATCGAGTCGATTTTAGGGGTTCTGCGTCATTTGGTATCAGAGCTTTGGCTCGATTTCAGGTTCCTATCCATTCTTCTTACCGTCTTCACTTGTTTTTCTTGTTTCTTTGCTGGTTCAATTTTCTATTTACTTTTGTCCTTGTTTCCCTTCTACTGTTTATTTCACTCCGTGTTTTATCTTTATCGTTCCATTTCCATTTGTTAACATTGTCTTTGTTGTTCTTGTTTCATAATTTTATTTCAATTCATACTTCGTGTTGTGTTTGCAGTTAGTTTTTGTTAAGATTGTTCTTCTGAAAATTTTTTAAAAAAAAGATAAAAAAAGCTTTGTTGATCGTTGATCGTAATTTGCTGAGATTGTGGATAGTTCATCTTGAAGAGTTGCTGCGATTATAAGTTGTTAATGAAAGAAGTTTGTTGGAATTTGTGAAGTTTGGTGATTGATAGAAAATTATGTGGATTGCTAGAAGTGATATTGCGTTATTGCTCGAGTTGAAATTGAAATTCTCAAAACTTGAACAACAAAACTTTGAAAAGCTAACACCTATTACAAAATTTCTCTTTCGATCTTTTGAATTTCTTTGGTTCTTGACTCGTACGTGTTACTTTTCATTGCTCTCTTATTGCTTCCTTTTGATTTCTTCAATTTTTCTTTTGTAAGAGTGTCACTTTCAATCTGATTGTCCTTGATTTGTTTGGAATTTTTGGTTGGCAAAGAATTTTGGGACATCAAGGCAATAACGCTATTCACGTGTTCTGACTTGGGCTGAAATTCTAACATTGATTCACTCTGAACTAGTTTAACTGACCAATATAAAAGTTGTAGATTTTTGTCTTAGTTTGCCAACAGTATAAGATTCACCTTAATTGGAGGTCTGTAGCCCAAGATATGCTCGATTTACTAAAGGATGTTCTGCCAGAAAATTGTTACTACTTCCTAATGGACTTTTCAATTTTCTAGTTAGGTTTTTCTTTTCTAGGCCCACTTTTTGAGATTCCAAAAGTTCTCTACAAATAGAATTGCTTGTGGCATTCTTTTGATATCTTTGTGCGTTTTGGTTTCTGATTGCATTGTTAATCTTGGGTCAACGCATTAAAGGATCTTCTGACAACTTTGATTTCTTGGGTTGGAGTTTTGATCCAATTAATCAAGGGGTTCCTAATCGAGTCGATTTTAGGGGTTCCGCGTCATTTGTTATCAGATCTTTGGCTCGATTTTAGGTTCCTATCCATTGTTCGTAGAGTCTTCACTTGTTTTTCTTGTTT
This sequence comes from Erythroxylum baracoense, assembly GCA_025629805.1. Taxonomy (NCBI): domain Eukaryota; kingdom Viridiplantae; phylum Streptophyta; class Magnoliopsida; order Malpighiales; family Erythroxylaceae; genus Erythroxylum; species Erythroxylum baracoense. The sequence continues at coordinate 15,762,469 of JAOTAY010000009.1, read as the reverse complement.
CTTTGCTAGTTCAAATTTCTATTTACTTTTATCCTTGTTTCCCTTCTACTATTATTTCGCTCCGTATTTTATCATTATCATTCCATTGTCATTAGTTAACCTCATCTTTGTAGTTCTTGTTTCATAATTTTATTTCAATTCATACTTCATGTTGTGTTTAAAGTTAGTTTTGTTAAGATTGTTCTTGTGAAAAAAAATTCGAAAAAAAGGTCCAAAAAAAAGCTTTGTTGATTCGTTGATCATAATTTGCTGAGATTGTGGATAGTTCATCTTAAGTGTTGCGGCAATTATAAGTTATTAACGAAAGAAGTTTGTTGGAATTTATAAAGTTTGGTGATTGATAGAAAAATTGTGTGGATTGCTAGAAGTTATATTGCGTTATTGCTTAAGTTGTAATTGAAATTCTCGAAACTTGAACAACAAAACATTGAAAAGCTAATTCCTATTACAAAATTTCTCTTTCGATCCTTTGAATTTCTTTGGTTCTTGACCCGTACGTGTTATTTTTCATTGCTCTCTTATTGCTTCCTTTTGATTTCTTCAAACTTTCTTTTGTAAGAGTGTCACTTTCAATCTGATTGTCCTTAATTTGCTTGGAATTTTTGGTTAGCAAAGAATTTCAGAACATCAAGGCAATAATGCTATTCACGTGTTCTGAATTGGGCCAAAATTTTGACATTGATCTAGGCTGAACCAGCTCAACTGACCAATATAAAAGTTGTAGAGTTTTAGCTTAGCTTTCTAACAGTATAAGATTCTCCTTAATCGGAGATCCATAGCCCAAGATATGCGATTTACTAAAGGATGTTCTGCCAGAAAATTGTTATGACTTCCTAATGGACTTTTCAATTTTTCTAGTTAGGTTTTTCGTTTTTAGGCCCAGTTTTTGGGACTTAAAAAGGTGATTTTCTGCACTTCCTATTCAGATTAGACTGAGAATAATTTTAGGTCACTTATTGAGGGATTTAATCATGATTTTCTCTACAGATCGATTTTTATGAACTTATCAAGTGATTAGTCAGAATTGCTTGTGGCGTTCTTTTGATATCTTTGCGCGTTTTGGTTTCTGATTGCATTATTAATCTTGAGTCAAGGCATCGAAGGATCTTCTGACAACTTTGATTTCTTAGGTTGGGGTTTAGATTCGATCAATCAAGGGGTTCCTAATTGAGTCGATTCTAGTGGTTCCGTGTCATATGATATACTTATTTTTGTGACCTGATTTGAGTGAATACATCGATGATGGTTCACTCACTGAGTTTGCAAACTCATTAAAATTGCAACATTGTTTTTTAGGTCCAGGAGAGATCTAGCTAATCTAGTTAGATTATAACTTTTGCATTTGGACATGATTTAGCGGTCGCGATCAGTTGTACCAGGGGATGTCTCTAGTTATTTTGCATTATGAATAACATTTTCACATTATCTTGTTGTTATTAGATTTCCTTTACGTCTTTTGAATATTCCGCAAATTGTAATAATATTGAAGGTAATTTTTGAGTATAAGGTCGAATTTTAGCAAATTGTTGATTAAAATGCCTCTGTGCTTTATGATTTTATGTATAAAGTGGAAAAAATCTTTTGAATTGTTTTCTAACTTATCATTTCAGTAGAGTATAGCCCCACATATCCTCTGATATGCTCGAAATATGCTCTAGTGGAGTGGTATGTTACAGAGTATGTAATAGATGAATGTTTGACTATATTTTGAGATCTATATTTGACGTATTTTGCTTGATATTTGATTCTTTTATTGTAAATCAGGTACTTAGTATGCTTCAAGGGTGTTTACAGGTGATAATTTCCTTCATGGATGTAAAGGAGATGAATTCAGGCAAAAACATGATTAAAATAGGAAAAACAACAATCTGCAAAGAGAGGACAATTGTGCACTTCTACACGCCTGTGCACTTTTGTAATATCCGACATTTTCTAATTATGTATGTTCTTATGCATGGTCGTGCCCATAACTGGGTATAACCTAAAAACCTAGAATTCAATATAAAATTGAGGTTTCATGGGTAAAAGTAAAGGGGGAGACTTTGGGAGGTGATTTCCATATATGGAGTCATTCTCTAGGTGTGATTTTGGTATAGAGAAGTAGGATACACGAAGAAAACATTGAAAGATCCATCGAAACATAAATTCAAACCTCTACATCACAAGAACATTCGATAGAAGACAATAAGGGAGATTTAGAATTATGATTCCATTGTTTTCGATTCACTTTTTTTTCATTGTATGTTTGATTTTGTATTTGATCATGTGTAACTAAATGTCCAATTAGTATTTAGGCTAGATGAACCTTATGTTAATTCTTTGAAACGATTTGATTCTTTTGTTAAAGCAATTGATTCGATTAATTATTATAATTTGATTACATTTTTTATCGATAATTTGATTTCATACGTAGAGATCGAAAAATTCTAGTGTAAATAGATCTACCATAATTAGAAGGAGTTGACTGTAACTGTATAGATAGGATGACATAAATCTTCCAAATCAGGATCAAACTTAATAGAGGGATTCAAAAAATGGCAACATAATCCTATAAGATTTAACCTGAGTTTTTTGGTTAGATACCTCAGGATTAGCTATTATTAGTCTTAAGGTCAGTTAATAGCATACTATAGGAGTCTCCACGGTCTAATAAATCATTAAAACAATTGTATGATAAAAGATCAATCTGTTAAAGGTTTAAGGGGTTTCGAACCTAGATACTAATTTATAATAAAGATAATTTTCTAAGTGAATTCCACTATCTTTGTGTTCATTATTGTTTCCTATTTCTTTAATTGTTTTATTTTATTTTCTTTTAATTAAAAACCTAAAATAAATCCTTAGGCTAGATAATAGGGGAAGGGTAGTTACTAGTATTTATAGTCTTCGTAGGATCAACCCGTACTAGCTACAGCTACGTCATACACTTGTGGTTTATTACAAATTGACTATAACAAAATAGGTCAATCAGTATGACAAAAAGAAACTTGTTGGAGCTTCTAAAAAAACTTTTGAAGATTGAGAAGAAAATTTTAAAAATGTCTTAAGAGAGAAAAAAGAGTTTTACATAAGTAGATCCAAACCAAAGTGATATAGAAGCTGAGTAAAAGAGTATATTAGATTATATCATTAGTATTAACACAGTCAAACATAACAAAATTGATGATCACGATGGTCGATTTTGGGATTGGACTGAACATCATATAAATGTTGTAATATATTCTATAGTTTAATAAGTTACCAGACAACGATCCTAACCATATATCACCTAACTTTTGGAGACATATGACATATATAATGCTAATAGAACATCTAATGATGCCATCAATTTAAGTTTGTTTCATTTTTATTGCAAAATCTAAAAAGAATTGGTTTAAGTGATAATTTACAACTTTAATCACAACATATAACAATTTAGTGGAATTTTTATCAACTACTTCCTATTAATTAATATTGCTAAAATGAGGAATGATATCTCTACCTATTGATAGTTGGACAATGGAACATTATATAAATTATAAGAGAGATATAAGGACTTGCTCAAGTTATGTCTACACTATAGACTAATAACATAATTGCAAGTGTAAAAATTTCTGCAATGGTTTGGGATATGTAAAAAAATATATGGTAAATATAAAAACTAGAGGAACCTTGAACATCAAGGCTAACTTTGGACTTGATTATCAACAACTACCAATGGCAATCAAGTAGGATTATAACACTAAGGTTAGTCGGTATTCATAATTTAGTGTGGTCACAACATTGGTATCTTAGGTAGAAGCACTTGTGGGAAACATTAATAACCTGAGTGAAGCCATAAGGCTAGCTCAAACATTATGCTTTTAGTTGTATGGAGAATGCCACATCAGTAATGAATTTCAAGTGATAAGTCCCTTTGTCAAGTCAATAGAGCTTATGGAATACTTGGAGAATTACCCACAATAGTAGCATATAAAATCTAATGTGGTAACACCATCTAAAATTTGTTCAAGTAACTAAGGAGGAGGATCAAGATAAATATAAGGTAACCCCTTAGGATTTCGAAAAAGATCACTACAGTGATACGAAAACAAGCTGAATTGGGAGTTAACCATTGATAGATTAGCCAAACTTTTCTTAAAGAAATTTAAAAAATTATAAGTTAATTTGATGACTAATTTACATAAAATATAAAATTTTATATTAGGAAGTTGAACAATTTTATAAATTATATAAGGAAAGAATCCTTACAAAGCAATGAAAATGATCAATGTAAGTAAAATTGATAAGTAGTAAGGAGATTGGGCAATTAAGTGTCACTATATGGAGGAAGAGGTAAAATGGATAAAGGAAAAAGGTGTGTCATTTAAAAAGAGGCATCACCAATCAAACCGCCTGTGCCTCCTATTCCTTTCTTTTTAAAGCTTAAGTAAAATAATGAGATAAATAAATTTGAGATGTTCTTGGAGGTCTCTAGATATTGCATATAAATATCCCACTTACGTATGCCCTTACACAAGTATTTGCCTATACCAATTTTCTTAAAGAGATCATGTCTAATAAAACAAGACTAAAGAAGTTTGAAATAATTACCTTAACTGAAGAATTTAGTACTATAACCCAGAACAAACTATCATTGAGGTTTAAAGATTTAAAGAGACTTGTCTATTCTTTATAATATTAATAATATTTATTTCTCTAACGATTTGAGGGATTTTATATTGCATCTTTTATCCAATAGTTAATTTATAAAATGTTAGGACCTAAAAAATTAACATAAAAAATTGTAACCTTGTAACTAGTTGATTATTCTATTAAATTTCCTTTGGGTATAATAGAAAAAGTGCTAGATAGGTTTAAGAAATTCTTTACTCTTGTAATTTCATGAATCTATAAATTAAAGGGGATACCGCATTTTCTATAATCCTAGGAAGATAATTCATGGCTACTAAAGGAGTAATAATAAATGTGAAAAATGGTAAGTCATCATTTAATATGTTAGATGAATTCAAATTCAATTTGAAAGATGAAGTAGATATCTTATTTGTCCTTATCATACACATAACATTTATTGTCATGATGTACACATCAGAAAAGTCTTCAAATATGAAATTGGAAGAGACCATATGAAACAATGTTTAGTGGATGTAAGCATAATAGATAAACACGATGAATAAGTAAGAGCCACATTAGTTAGAGCAGAGGGATCAACCTTTAACATTTGTGTAAAATCAAAACACTTTCTTTTACTCCTAATGTGTAACCCCCTTTATTGGAATTGAAACCATTGGACGTCTAAAATATACTTTCTTAAGGGAGAACGAAACATTACAAGTTATCATTAATGCGTACTTATCGAATGATGAACTTGTTAAATTATTTTATGTATTAAGATCTTGAAAAGAGGCAACATGATGTGATGTATATGATCTTAGAAGTATCAACTCTTTACAATATCATAAATTATATATGATATTAGAAGTATCAACTCTTTATTTTTTACCTACATGATCTTGATAAAATAAAACCATAAACCAGTTATTAAAAACCAATGAATGCTAAATCTTAATATGAAAGAGGTTAAGGATAAAATTCTAAAGTGGTTAGATGATCATGGGTGAGTCTAGCGTATGTTCAAACTAAAAAAAGGTAAGATTAAAGTAATACATAATAAAAATAATAAATTAATCTCCATTAAGTTTGTGAGTGGTTGGATAGTTTGTACTAATTATAGAAAAATTAAAATTTCTACTTATAGAGATCACTTCCCTTTTATATTTATTGTATAAATGCTTCATAAACTTGTAATGTAATATCCTGTCTCCTAAATTGTTAAGGGTTAGAGGTTTAGAAGATTAAGTGCATGCATATTGTATTAATCAATTGACATTCCGGGATGCTTGGATATGATTTTGATAAATTAGAATTAAATCAGAAATTGATGGATTTAAGTTAGTGATTTGGAATTAATTGTTAAAAATTAGAAGTTCGAGGAGTCAATGTGTAAATTGGCTTAGTAAAATTCCTAAATGTTAAAATTGGAGACAAGTGGAACTTTCTATTTATGTGACAAGTGACACTTTATATTTTTGACAAGTGGCCCTTTAAATTTGTAACAAATGGCACTTTAGGCTTGTGAAATGTGGAGCTTTAAAATGACGACATATGTAAATGGTGACATTTGTAACCTTACAATTGGTGACATTTGTAGCCTTAAAAGTAGTGATATATGGAGGCTTAAATGAGTGACATGTGGAGCCTAAAGTTAGTAACATATGGACCAATAAAATAGTAACATATTTAATAGAATGTTGACACATGAACTAATGAAATAGCGGCATATGAATTAATTTGCCTTTCTTTGAACTTTCTAGAGAAAATAGATGTAAAAGGCAACATAAAGGAGAGTGAAGGTCTACCATGAGGTCAGAAGAGGGAGAAAAACAAAAACGAGAGAGAGAAGGAAAGAAAAAGGGGAAGAGAAGAGGAGAAGCAAAAAGGTTACTAAGGTAAGTCGAAATTCTAGTTTCAATTTCATCTTCCTTTTTTGATCTGTTTTTCATATCTATAGAGCATGAATTTGAAAACACTCAATGAACAAAATTGTAGATATAGGTCTTAACTTGACCTCTGTGAAAGTCGTTCGATAAAATAGTGACTAGAGCTTGAGTTATGCTTATTTCCATAATACTTTATATGACAGACCCTTATGCAGGAATCTTGTATTATTTCCTAATTTGTGAGGGCTTTAGAACCCGAATTAGTCAAAGTATAAAACATGAAAAATGATTATTGATGTCTTATTAATGCTTATGTGAAATGGCTTGCTAGAATATGTCTTGATAATGATTTATTGTTATTTCAGCATTGGTTGCCAGTCTGTTTCTTTCCAAAAAATAGGATATAATTTGGATGGGGATTGTATTCTAAAAGGAGATGTTGTTCGTGTAATTTTTGGATATATTAAGACTAATGAAGTCTAATTTTAAGGGGCATAAGAATCATGGTATTTGGATTTTTCTAGAGAGAGTTATGATTAAAAAAATGCAGCTTGTTCAAAAGGAATATTAGGAAGAAAGGATATAAAAATTGCACTTAAGGATTACATATATATTCTATCTATTCGCTATCAATGATCGATGTTCATATAGATGTCTAATAGGCTCTTAGAGTGATTTTCAATACCCAGATATTTTCAGGACTTCGAGGCAATAGTTCGTTAGAGTGTTTTGTGAGTTAACCTCGATGTTTCTCATTTTGATTGATTTATTTTTAGTTAAATTTCAGTTATTGAATTGTTACTTATATGATTGTTATAATTCCGAACATTTTTGGTCTGAGGAGTTTGATACTCAGGATTGTATATGAAAGTGTTTTCAAATTGAATGTCAATTATTAATTATGTGATTATCCCTGAAATGCTTATTTGATTCAAATTGAATGTGACTTCTGGAAAATCAGTTACACTGATGGAAGCAAATGATGGGTGAGAGGATTCATATCATTGCATTTGACATTCATAATGAGTTAATGGGAGTTGTGATCAAAATGATCAACACGCAGACATTTAGGGCAAAATGCTCGTATTCAGAGCCTAAGGCTCATAATATGAAATCAGGGCTTAATGCTCGTAATTTGAAATCAGGGCTTAAAGTTCGTAATGTGATCAGGGCTCTAATGCTCGTTAAGCTGGCTAACAGAAAATTGTTTGAAACCCGGGGCATGAATTGGCATATTTGATCACAACAAAAAGAAAGAAGAAATAAAGCACATGTGCATTTGCATTTGCATTTTTGCATATATGATATATTCTGACTGAATCAAAATATTGCAATACATCTAGATATCATTGATAATGTGATATGGTGATTATAACTATTCTATGTGATATGATTGTTGATAATATGTTGTTGGAACTATCCTCTGTGATATGACTTACGTGAGTGCATCGATGATGATTCACTCACTGAGTTCACAAACTCATCAAAATTGCAATGTTGTTTTCAAGTCCAGGAGAGACTTAGCTAGTCTAGTTGGAATATAACTTCTGCATTTGGACAATAGTTAGTGGTCAGGATCAGTTGTACTTGTAGATGTGTCTAGTTATTTTGCATCAAGAATAACATTATCACATTATCTTATTGATATCAGACTTTCTTTATGTCTTTTGAACATTACGCAAATTATGATATACCATTAGTTGCTACTTGGTGTATGTTTTGCGTATTAAATATAATTCCAAGATTTATGAAATGTTTTGATATATACATATTTTGTTGAGAAAATTTAAAATAAAGTTAACCTTTCCTTTATGTGGTTTACACAGGTTAAATATGGAAGGTATTTTTGAAAGCAAGGTCAAACTTTGGCAATTTGTTGATTAAAATGCCTCCATGCCATATAATATTATGTGTAAGGTGGAAAAATCTTTTTGAATTATTTTCTAACATGTCATTTCAGTAGAGTGTAGCCTCGAATCTCCTCTGATATGATCAGGAATATGCTCTATTAGATCGTATATTACATGCAAGGTATGAGTATTATTGTTTTTTAGATATATATTCTTATTAGAATAATATATCATTGCATTAGAAGATTAAAAAATGATAACTTTCATATGTTCATATGGTACATTTACAATGCCTTTTAGATTATGTAATTCACTTTGTACTTTTTAACACTGTATGATGTTCATACATTTTGATTTTTTAAGAAAATCATGTGTTTATGGAAGATTTTTCAATTTTCGGTAACTCTTTTATTAATTTATTTGAAAAATTAGATAAAGTTTCACAGTGGAGTGAGGACAATAATTTAGTTTTAAATTAGGAGAAGTGCCATTTTATGGTGTAGGAAGGAAATTTTTTAGATTATAGTATCTCAATATATTAGGTTGAGGTCAAAAAAGTAAAGATAAAAGTAATAGACAATTGCCACCTCCTATTAATGAGAAGAGGATTAAGAGTTTCTTGAGACACAAATGTTTCCACAAGAGGTTTATTAAGGATTTCTCCAAGATATTTCAACCCTATATAACTTGGATTTTTTATTTAAACTTATTTACAATGCTACTGACCTCGTATTAGGAGTAGTTCTTGAATGAAAAATGGGTAAAAAGTTGCATGCTACTTACTATGTTAGGGAGACTCTTATTAATGCTCAATTGAATTATGTAACCACTAGAAGATAAAGTTTATTAAGTTATAAAGACAATAAATACAAATTTAAGAGTTCTTAAGTGAAAGTGAATGTTACAATTAGGTTAATTAGAGGACCTTCAAATGAATTCTTATGAGAATGCTTAAATCTACAAAAAGAAAATAAAATAGTTTCATGATAATTTCATCCTTGGAAAAGAGTTTAAAGTTGATTAGCAAATACTCCTCTTCAACTCAAAACTCAAATTGTTTTCAGGTCAACTTAAATCTCAATGTTTTGGCCCCTTCATTATGGTTAAGGTAGATCCTCGTAAGGTTTTACAATTTAAGAGTGAGATTAAAAGGACATTTCAGTTAATAGAAAAAGGTTATAACCTTATATGGCAAGTGAGTTTGTACTTAAAGGGATCACATACTCTTTAAGTATCCCTTCTTATGTCTAGCAAGAAAGATTTTCATAGTTAATAGTTTTATTGTATTGTTTTATACTTTTCTTTATGTTTGTTATTTTTATGTAGGTATTTAATTTTGATGTCTTTTAAGGTCAAAGAATAGAAATAAACAAACAGCTTAAGCTTTCTTGATTATAAAATTACCTTCCTCTATCTCCATTTTTATGCACTATATTCTCTTTTTGTTCTTATTATTTGTCCATTGAGTAAAATATACAATTTAAGTGTCAGGGAGGAGTTATTTTGAACTATCTGCGACTTAAGAAATCTATCCAATCATAATTAGTTTAGTAAGTAAAAATTCAAGGAAAATAAATAATGAAATAAAGGTGATTAAGAGGACAAATTCAAATTTAGATTATGTCCTAATTGAACTATATTCGATTACTAGATATAATTATTGATTAGTAGTTTAATTTAACTTGATTTAATGATCTTGAGATTAATGGTTTATCTTAACAATAAGAATTTATATATGATTTTAACATGAATTAAGTTTAGAGTTGAGCTTTTTAAGTGGCTTAATAGTCTATATATTTGAAAAAAATATTACTAAAGAAAGCATAAATAAATTCATTATGCTAACTTTGATCTAAGTAAACGGCTAGAGTTAAGAGTGGTGTTAGTGGCCATTTAAAAGTATGACCTAACTGAGAAATAGGATTATTCATGACAAAGTATTTATCTTTATGTCAAAAGGTTAGAATAATGTTTCCAACAAACCCCTCATGCTCTATAAAAATTTCTTAGTTTATTTTTGATGTAATTTATTAAGTGCTTATAATTTAAATCTTTTTAATCATTTTTTATTATATATAAAAAGTTCTATTGTTCAAATTGAGTTGATTATTTTGATCATTTTAAAATTAGGTTGAGTTGAATTGTAAGTTAGTGAAAGTATTTAGAGACCTAGGTTTAGTTGATGAACGATTTAGATAGGTGGATAATAAGCACTTTTGATTAATGTGTTGGAGTTGTTAAACTTTCATGGAATTCAAACTTGCCTAGGTTGAGAGTGGTTGAGATTGATTTGATCGAGGATAAGCCAAATTCTAAGTGTTAGGGTACTTGATATGCATGAAATGTGTACATATTCTTTTAGTATTTTTCCATGTTTTTCATCTAAATACCTTGATTTAATTGGTTTTATGTCTTATTTTAATAATTATAAAAAAATTGATTGACGAATGATGTAACTAAGAATTAGAGGATTTTATATAGAATAATATGTCGAGAACAACATTTTATTCTTAACAAAACCTAGGATATGACTCGTTGTCCTTTGATACATCTTAAAGATGAAGATACAGGCTGAACAGAGGTAATTTGGTAGAGAAAAAATTTCCTAATGATAGACTGTGTACCTTTCAAAAATATTTAAAAAGGAAACAAAAGCATATACAACATAAGACATGGACAAGTTATTGCTTATGTCCATCTCCAAAAAAGAAAAATAAAAATGCATAACATGGGATATAGTTGCGTACTAGACTATAATTATAATATAAAAATATTTAAAAATGACAAAAACCTAAAAAAGATAGTTTTTTATATTTTTTTGTTATCATCTTTATTTTTAATTAGGTTTAGCAACTACATATTAAAGGAGAGATCTATAACACATCTAACAATCATTTTCAAGTGAGGGAGAGATTAAAAATCACCATGAGACATTTATACATCAAAGAATCAACTTCATCATTAGGAGTAGCTTTAGCATAACTTCTTTTATTTTAAATGTTGTTTTTTTATTCTAAAGAAGATTATAGGCTAAATATGCTTATATCTGGATTAGGTGGAATTCTAATATATTCTTGTATGCTATGATTTTAGTTTTCCATAAAAGTTTATACATTTGGGACTTATATGTGTTAATTTTTAATATTGATCATATACAAGATATATCTTAGATCTAATATGAAATAACATATATGTATCTAAAAGAACCTATATGTAGATTAACCTAGGCATATATATTATGGATTAAACGAGGTTCTACATATAGACATATATAAACTTTTTGGTATTAAAGTAACCTTTTATGAGGTTTCAAGAAACTTAGAACATTCTAAGAGTAGTTAATAAGATAGATATATCAATTAATCAATTAAAGGATAGGTGTTTACACATCATAATGACATATCATTACACTAGATAACTTTACTAGTCCAAATGATAAAATCTCGGGAACTAAATCAAGGATATAAGATGAAGTTAATAAGAGCTTTAATAATAATATTTATTTATACTGATCAAATTAGCTAGCAATTTAATTTATTTTTGATAAAATCAATCACAACCTAATTTATTATTTTTTAGAATGGAAAATCTAATTTTTTGTTTTTTATAATGGAAATCCTAATTTATTGTTGATTAGATAATAATAGGAAGATTAAATCTCAATAGTTATATTCTTTCCTCATAAGATCAACCTCTAATACCACTAAAATATTACAAAATGATAGGTCCACTTACTTTAGTCTTATATTAGAATAATGGAGTTATAAAAATCAATCATCACTATTGTAGCTTATTTATTTTCTATAAAATTTTCCTTAGTTATGGTGATCTTCATCTTTTTGTGGTATTCTTCCACCCTTTTAGATATTTGATTGAGCCATTTTAATTTTGGTATAAATGCTCCCTAAATTTCTATCTTGTATGTCTCTCCTTTATACTTACTTTCATCTCTCACACAATTTTCATACACCCTTCTAGGCCATCTTAACTAGTATCCCTGGTGCAATCCTACCACCATCAACTTTAAATATCATAATAACTTCTTCTTTGCTCAAATCATCATCCAGATCATCAAACACTTCTAATGGAGGCGTTGAATTACACCTTCGCCTCCTTTATTCATAAGAAACTTGTGATATTTTCCCTATTACATTTTTGTTATATATTATAATTTTATTCCATAGATATCTTCACATTATTATATATTGCACTCATCTTTCAAATTCAAATTTCAATATATGCAAATTAAAGAACATATCTTTTTCTTCATTAAGTGTAGAAGTACATTTAGATGAAGAAATAGGAAAAATTTATGAATTACCCCTTAACATTTCCTAAAAATTCTAGGTCAGCCTCTACTATTATTTATACTGTCATGTTACATCTTAACATTTTCAAAATGGTATTGATAGCACCTGGAATCCTAAAGAAATTAAGTTTGGTAGTTTTTAGTATATTGCTCATCAATTTAGCCTATGTGATGTCACAACTAGGTAATACGAGCCAACTATATGATGATGTAATATTAAAAATTATTTCTTTAAACATTGATTAAAGGTGTGATTTTCACCTTAATGTTTTATAAAAGGTCTAAATAAGCCCCTACTATTACCTTTGTTACCAATTTTATCTACTATTTAGGGTGCAATTAGTACTATTTTAGTAACATTAGGGTATAAACTGGTACCGGAGATAATGATAGTGGCTTACTTAGACCTTTTGTTAAACTTTGAAGTGTAAATCATACCTTTGGTAGAAGAAATATTAGACAATTTAGATTCTTACTCTAATACTAACTGATGTGAAACTAAAAAGAATGAATCATTAGAATCTAGCAACATTCATATATTGATCACTTGAATTTTGGATTTTACATAAATTAACTCATTATGCTGATTACATATGCTATATCCAGCCTAGTGCGAGTTAAATATAACAACTTCCTAAATAATCTTTGATATCTCTCCTTATTTGTTAGAATTTGAATACGAGAAGTAAATAAGCTATGATTCACCTCAATAAAAGTATTTATAGCTTATACATAAAGTTTTTTTTCATTTAGGAGATCAAAAGTATAATTCCTTTGGAAGAGAAACAATCCTTATATAAACTAAAAAATTCAATGCTTAAAAAGTATTTAAGAAGTCCCGTATACTTTATCTTAAATTATTTGGCCATATAACTTTAAAGTTTCTTAATTTCATTTAAGTTATTAGCTATTACGATTAAGGATGGTAATAGGTTGGATCAGGTCAAAACCTAATCGGGCATAGGACTCCAAGTCCAAGCTACTTAAAACTCAATCTAGTTTGATTAAATTTATTTTTTAATTTGTAAAATTAAAATAATGTTTTTTTACTCAAATGACATCATTTTATATAAAAATTTTGGGCTTTAGTTTGGGCAACCCGAGCTTGACCTAAAGCCAATTTTTTTTATAAAAAGGCCTAAGCTCGGCTTAAAGCATAGTGGATTTGGTTTGGGCTTGTTAACTTCAAGTCAGGCTAGGCTAATTTTTCCATTACTAGTTTCAATCATATCAATAACATATATAAGAAGAAACGTAAAATTGTTATGATCATGTTTATAAAATATCGTATGATTTAGTAAATATTGATTAAATCTATACTCTTTCATTATGTGACTTAAGTCTACCAAGCTATACTTTGGTGATTATTTTAACCTACACAATGCTTTTTTTGGTTTGCATACCTTTCCTTCTTCCAGTGTAAACATAAGGGAAGGATCCATAAACACTTCCTCTGTTAAATCACCATGAAGAAAGTTATTTTTCACATCAAACTATTGCATAGGCTAGTTTAGATTACATTTTATGTTTTAATGATAGTATTGTTGAACCAAGGGAGATTATTTTCCATATTTTGATGATAATAAGGTATAGTTACTACTAATGATTTATTCCTTGATATATTAAAAGAAAGAAACTTAAAATGAAATCAAGAGATAATTTATAGGACCAAATAAATTTAATATAAGAAAAAAATAAAACCATGATGATTAAGGTAGAATAGGTCTATAAATTTACTTATTATATTTCTTGTATCTCTTAGTTATTTTAATGCTTTAAGGGCTATTCAGGCATAAGATATCAAGCTTTGAACTTAAAATCTTTTCTTTTATTAAAAGGAATCAAAGGTTTTGATTTCAAAGAAAACCTTCATAATAATTAAAATACTCTTTAGAAAAATTTGGAAATGACTTTAGATCATTTTTTGATCAAATAAGTGTATTAGATCTTTGAAAGAAATTGAGAAATCTTTGGAAATATATCTTTATACATATTGGTTAACTAATATATACGTGTGATCGACTAATGTAATGTTCTAGGGAGAGTGGTTAATCAATGTCTTGTTGTGGTTGACAAATGTTTTAGGAGTTTTAAAAAATTATGTAATAAGAGAGCGTATGACATGAGTTAATATATTTGTTACCCAATATGATACATTAGTCCAACAATTTGATAGATTAGTCAACCAATGTCACTATTACTAGTCCTTACAATAGAAAGATTTTGTGTTTAATGATATTTTGGAGCTAGTATGAGTATAAATACTTAGAAATTTAGTTGTTAGACATATTTATGACATTTAGGGTTCATAGTAAAACATTTACAAGAGTGTTTGAGAACTTATAAACATTCACTTATTAGTTATGAAAAGATTGGTGCCCTTTACCATTAAAGTGAAGAAGCAAGATTTATTGAATTTGTGAACATTAATTAGAGTTAGTTTTCGTATTTTAGTGTTCGTAAAAGCATTGAGGTCCCTCTTCACCCTTCAAGGAAGATTGTATAAGAGTTCCCTTTTTTTGAACCAATATTTTTCTAAGAACGTTCCTCTTCACCTAGTTAAAATAAGAGATTAGCGAAATCCTAAAAGAGACTTGAGGAGTGGGCATAGGTAAAGTTTATTTATTGAACTACAATAAAATTAGTTTATAACATCTCTTCTCTATAGTCTTGACTTCAATCTTAGTTAATTGATTGAGTTTAATTAAATTATCATTGCATTCATCATTGAATTTGAAATTAATTAAGGTCTTTATTAATTTGCTAAAGATTTTCTAAATTCAATAACACCTAATTCAACCTCTTTTTAGGTGCCATTAAGGACCAACAAATATAAAACAAGCAATTTTAATATTGGAAATTGGTGCAAAAATCTTGTGAAAATCAATACCATAGGTTTCAATATAGTCTCTTGCAACTAACCTAGTCTTGTATCTTTCATCTATTCCATCTGACTTGTATTTGATAGTGAATACCCATTTTCACCCTATTGTCATCTTTCCCCATCAGTAACTAGATCATTTCTGAACTAGAATTCTTTTAAAGAGCTATGATTTCATCTATCATTGCATCCTTTAACTTAAGATCTTTAAGGACTTCCTAAAAATGGCTAGAAACAAATACAAAACATAACTAAAGGAAAATTTCAAGTTAGACTTAGACAAATAATGATGGGATATGAAGTTCGAGATTAGATAAACAACATTAAAAGCCTTTGAAATTTTGAATAAATCATATGCTTTTCTTTCATAAAGAGGATATCTCCTATTATGATTAGTATTAGAACTGGAAATTTATATTCAAGATACTATGCATATATCTTAGTGTCAATCTTGAAAGATTCATTTAATGGCATAGTAGTATCATTAAGAGAGGTGCTAAATTTAAGAGGTATAATCACGATATCTTCCTTTCTTATTAAATATCCTTTCTAAAAGAAGAGCTTATTTCTCAAGCCTCTTACTATCAAATGGTTTCTTAAGTACTTAACCATTAGATTCAATTTTATTTTCCTTAAAAGGTGGTTATATAATTATTTAATATTCTTTATACTTGAGTTCCATATCTTCTTTTCTCCTAACCATAATTCTTCCTCTTCTTTATTATCATTCTCCACATAGAAAAGAACCATGAATATCTTTTTAAAAAATTATGATCCTTTTTCACTAAACTGAAAACCTGTCCAAACATAATAGGTTCTTATAGGAGGATGAAAATATTTGTATCCCTTTTATGAACTAGAAAAACTAAGGAAAACATATTTGATAGTACAAAATTTAAATTTATCTCTATGTAAAGAAAGGATATAAATATGACAAACGTAATTTAAAATATTAGGCCAAATATTTAAAGCAAAGGGAATGGAATGAAATCTAGATAAAATCCTTTTAAAAATCAAGAATCCTACCGACATCCGATTAATAAGAAAACAATAATCATGACAGCTTTAACCTAAAAACATTTGGAACCTACATGAAAAGACACAGGACTCGAGCCACTTCAAAGAGATGTTGATTTTTATATTCCTTGATGCCATTCTATTGGGAGGTGTGAACATAAGTTTTTAGTGAAGAATATCATTTTTGGGTCAAAAAATCAAAATTAGTAAGAGCATGATTTACAAACTCACGACCAATGTCAGAACGAAAAAAATATATTAGTGTTAAATTAAATAAGAATCATATTGTAAAATTAAGGAATAATATAAGAAAAAGCACTCTTAGATTTTTTCAAATGCACCAAATTGAATCTAGTGCAATCATCAATAAAAGATATAAAAACATATTTCTTGAAGCATAAGAAAAAGGAATAATATTTTTACTAAAATTTCTTCAAAATGAAAGTAATAGTCTAGAACTTAGATACTAACTTTCATCCAAATTATGATCAACACCAATGAGAAAGATATAAACCTTATCTTATGTTATACATTTTTAATTTTTTTAATATCATCAGCACAAATCATGTCATTTGGTCTTTGAAAATTTGGTTCCATAAATATTGAGTTTAATTCATCATAATATTTTTCTATAAAATGACCACCTTGACGTAATTGGAAAGACTTTTTCAATAGTTCACAGACTAAGAAGAATCAAATACATCAGGGTAACTTCTTATTACAACTTCTTAAAATTCTTTGTTTTTCCAAACTGTATAAAATTTGATGTCAAATTATTTTTCATTGAATTTACGAGTTAAGATTTAACAAGTGTATTTTTAGCCTCTAATTAATCATAGCATAGATCTTTTTTTAACATTTGAAACTTTCTTTCTATTGATATAACCCATTTTTTTTCCTTCCAACAATATACATCTCCAAAATCTTAGACCATACCTGATAATTAGCATCATTTAGTTATAGAAGATCTCCTTCTTGCTAGAACATGCAATCAACATATGATCGACATAAACAAGTAAAATAATATAACCATTATTGAACTTCTTAAACTAGCAATAGTGATCTATGTTAGTTTTTTTTTAATCCACTACTACATATGAAGGCATTAAACTTTTTATACCACTATTGTGGAGCTTGTTTCAACCCGTACAAACTTTAATTCATCTTGCACACTAAATGTTCCTTCCTTATAACCATATAACCCTTTTGGTTGCTGCATGTAGATATCCTCATTTAATTCACCATATAAAAAACATCATTTTCATATCCATTTGCTCCAAATGCAAATCTTAAGCTATAATAATACTTAATAAAATTCTAATAGTAGTTAGCTTGACAATAGGAGAAGATATTTTATTATAATCGATTTATTTTTTATGAGTACCCTTTAACTACCAATCTTGCCTTGAATCTCACACTATTATACGGTTTTACTTTAACTATGTAGACCCACTTGCTAAGTAGTGCTTTATTTCTCGTAAGTAATTTAGTTCATTTCCAGTTGTTATTATTCTCTAGGGAGTTTATCCTCATCTATGGATTGCTGACATCTCATTTAGTTTAACAGCTTTAGTTAGAAACAAAAAAAGTTAAGTAGGACGATATCAATCTGGTGCTATAGGAACTCTTACGGACCTTCTTAATATCAGTTAAGGCTTAAGTGACTTTGTCAAATTAATAATATTTTTTGGATTTTTGTGGGTCCTTGTTACAATATCATCCTCTGTTGTTTCCTACTACTCCACCCTTTAAGACTTTTTTCTCACTTCACTGCTTCTTCCTTTGTATAGGTTTCTTTCAGTGAAAGTCACATCATAATGTCATAAAATCAATACTCAAACTTATTAGAATCGTATCCAATGAAAAAAAATATTTCATAGCCTTAGGATTAAGTTTATCTCTCTTATAAGAGTCTACATAGTCAAAGTTATCATATGTGAAAGATTTACCTCTTTTCTCAACCACAACTCTTTTAAAACCTCAAAAAGCAAACAAACTAATGACCCTCTATTTATCAAGTATAATGTTGTATGAACTACATATGCTAGAACATTTTTTAGTAACCTCGCATAAACCCACACACTCTTCGCTTGCTCATTTAACATTTGGTTGATCCTTTTATCTAACCCATTATGTTTAGCTTTTCCAATAGTTGTTATGGCCAATCTAATTTCCTATTAGCATAAATCTTCTTGAATTCTATCTTATCATATTCCCCTCCATTATCAGACCATAAGTATTTAATCTTCTTCCCAATCTGATTCTCAACCTTAGCCTTCCATGTCTCAAAAATGGAAAATACATTAGATTTATTTTTCATAAGATAAACCCATACCTCCCTGTTGCGGTCATCAATAAAGGCGACATACTATATCGAGCCTCTAAAAGAATAGTTGAAGGTCCCTATACATCTGTGTGCACTATCTTCAACTTCTCTACCTTCGAACTTTTTCCCCCTTTTAAACAATTGGTTTTATTTTTCTTTCCTTAGACATAGCTCTTAAAAGAATCCATATTAACTGATTTTAAACCTAAAAGAAACTTTGTCAAAGCTATAATCTTCATCCTTTCTTACTTATATGCCCAAGCTATCATGCCATAACCTTGAACTATCAAAATTAGCTACGATGACTACATTATATAGTGTATGATATTCATGTCTTTATCCCCAAGTTACTACCCTAATGCTTGTTCTGAACTTCTAGGATCCCTTTTTGAATGTTATCCTACACTCGATATTATCCAACTTACCCTTACACTCGATATTATCCAACTTACCCATTAAGATCAAAATTTTCTTTAAGTTTAGAATCTACTTAACATCTTACAGCTCCCACTCATCCTTACTAGAAGTCCTGATTAGCACATCCCCCTTCCCAATAATTTCTAGTAGCTTATCATCAACAAGTTAAAAATTCTTGAATTTTTTAGGTTTAAATTTTTGGAACAACTCATACATAGAGAAGAATGAAACAAAGCTCTAAAGTCCAAAACCCAATACTTAATGGGCTACCAATGCTTAGTACCAAAGCATCCTCGATTTCCTTAGCTAAATTTATATAATCATTGTTCTCCTCCCTCTTAAGATGACCCTTATCATAATAATTGTAGCAGAGAACATTACTTCGACCTTTTGACTTCCCTTTGTCTTTAGATTTTAATCTGTCATGTTTATTTTGATCGTGCTACTTATTCCTTCCCCTTCCTTTAGGGCTTAAGGCATTCTCAAAGGATTCTCCCCATTAAGATCAAAATTTTCTTTAAGTTTAGAATATACTTAACATCTTACAGCTCCCACTCATCCTTAGTAGAAGTCTTGATTAGCACATCCCCCTTCCCCATAATTTCTAGTAGCTTATCATCAACAAGTCAAAAATTCTTGAATTTTTGAGGTTTAAATTTTTGGAACAACTCATACATGGAGAAAAATGAAACAAAGCTCTAAAGTCCAGAACCCAATACTTAATGGGCTACCAATGCTTAGAACCAAAGCATCCTCGATTTCCTTAGCTAAATTCATATAATCATTGTCCTCATCCCTCTTGAGATGACCAAAATTGTAGCAGAGAACATTACTTCGACCTTTTGACTTACCCTTGTCTTTAGATTTTAATCTATCATGTTTATTTTGATCGTGCTACTTATTCCTTCCCCTTCCTTTAGGGCTTAAGGCATTCTCAAAGGATTCTTCTAATTCCCTCTTGTAAATACTCCCCCTGAGAGAATTGTATCTCAAACATCAACTAGTTAATTTTCCTTTACCATGGGAAGTACTAATTACAAAAACAAAAGTATCCCAAGTGTCAAGTAGAGAAGACAACAAAATTAGTGCTTAAATTTCATCGTTAAAATTAATATTGATACGACTTAGTTAACTGATAATCACTTTAAATTCATTAATATGATCAACAACATTACTACCATCAACCATCTCAAGATTAACAACCTCCGCATCAGAAATACCTTGTTGATCTATGACCACTTCTTGTACACGTTTGTTAATACCTTTAACAATCTTCCAATGTTTTTCTAGTTCATGATGCTAAATGCAACATTTCTGGCCAATGTTAACCTAACGACACCTAACACTTACCGATCCGATAGATTCTAATTGGCCTTCACCATGAAATTTGGCTTCTTCTCGTTGAGAGGGAGGTGTAAACTGTTCTAGTATAATTATTCTTCAATCTGCATCTTCCAAAACCTAAAATCCTTCCCATCACTTTTTGATTTTCATCTTCCTATCCTCTACTGCTGCAAATCTTGTAACTTCTTAACCTCACTCTAATACCAGTTGTTAGGATCAACATCTAGAAACACATAGTAATAATAAATTTGTAAGAAAGAAATTAATGACACAATATTTTTACATGGTTCATTAATATGCCAACTTTCACGGTCGAATTATTCTCTCTTGGCTTATGATGTACAATGACAGTATACTAGGACTTCTCATATATTGAGAATCTTTACGGGAATAGAATTCCATCTACAATAGAATATGGAAACAAAATCCTACATAGACTAGGATACTATTTAACTTTCCATATCTCCTAACAATACAAAAAAACTGCATTTTCTCATCGGGCTCTACATCCCAACAAAATCTTCACCGAACGTCAAATTTAATGGATGAGAAGGTAAAGCAAAAGCAAGTTTATTTGTTATAATAAAGACCAAATTTTGTAACTGACACCAATCTTACAATTACGGTTTGACCTTCAATTGGTAAATTTTGATGCACTTTCAGCTTCTGAGAACTCGTTACCTAAGTATTAATTCACCGTGCAGCTGCTTTGTGTAGAAATAAATTTTGTTTAAGCCATTGATTAAATATATATGAGGTACATTTATAAATACATTCTTGGCTCTCTACTGCAGAGATGAATAGGCCTTCTGATAGATAAATTGCTTGTTCAAAACATCACTCTTTTATAAGCATATGAGAAACTTTTGTGTTTTTGGTTTGTTTAAATCCTAGAACCCTTTTACATGTCACAAGAAGCCAGGTATGAAAGCTGAATGCTGTAAGCTTCTTTTAGCTCTGCCACAACCTCTGCTATTGTTGGCCTCTGTAAGGCATCTCTGTCTACAGACCTTACAGCAACTGTAGCTGCCCTTCTCATGCTTTCCACATCAAAAGTCCCCTTCAAGCTCTCGTCCACTATCTCAAATGCACCTGCCTGCAAGTAGGGCTTGGCCTGTAGTTCACAATCAGAGCACAAGCTCATCATTATGTCATAAAATATTTTCTAGCCAACAGAAGTGTCAAAAATGTAGACAGCTCAAGTTTTAACCCACTATTCTAAATAAGGAAGCAACTGGGTACCTTGACTGTCGTAGATTCTTCCCAGAGCTTTAAGTCCATTAATGATTGTTTGAAATTGTTCAACATCTGATCAATAG
>JAOTAY010000009.1:15711032-15733161 GCA_025629805.1 Erythroxylum baracoense | reverse complement strand
TATAAAAGCCCATTGGCACATGTTCGGTGGGCAAAACAGCCCATTCGTAAGATCGGTCGGCACCTTTTAGTGGCAAAATAGCCCGTCGGCATGATCGCTAGGCACCTTAGGTGGGAAAGATTATCCATTGGGCATTTTTGGAGAGAAAAATAGCCCGTTGGCATACCTTAGGTGGGCAAAACATCCCGTTGGCACAGTCACTAGACACTTTCAATGGGAAAAACATCTCGTTCGCTGGGTTGCTAGGCACCTTTTGAGGGAAAAAAGCCTATTGACATGGTCACTAGGTACCTTCAGTGGGCAAAATAGCCAGTTGGCAGGGTTGTTAGGCACCTTTTGTGGGAAAAACAACCTATTGGTAAGATCATTAGGCACCTTCGATGGGAAAAATATCCTGTTGGCACACCTTTATTAGGCAAAATAGCTCGTTGGCACACCTTCGTTGGGCAAAATAACCCGTTGGCACATTCGGTGGGCAAAATAGCCCGCTAACACGGTCGCTAGACACCTTCTGGAAAAATAGCATGTTAGTAACCTTCAGTAAGCAAAATAGCTCGTTGGCACGTCTTCAGTGGGCAAAACAGCTCATTGGTTGGGTCGTTAGGCAGCTTCGGTGGGCAAAATAGCCCGTTGGCACAGTTGCTAGGTACCTTTAATGACTAAACTATGTTTTGTACAATAAGAAAACAATATTAGTGACCAAAGTGTATTAGTGACCAAACAATAGTTAGTTAATGTCTTAACTCTTGTAGTGCATGGTTATCTTTTTCCCATAATATCGACTTTCGATTGGTTGATTTAAAATTTAAAACTTTGATCGAGCTTCCATGACTTTTTTCAGTTATTGTCCACAATTTTAAGGGTACATTAATGTTAGTTTCTTGTCACTAAAATTACAAATAGTAGTGAGCACAGTGATAGTTCGGTTATTGTAACAATATTAAGTAGACACTAACTAAATGAATTTTTATTGAAAAAAGTTTTCGTCATAACAAGTACATAGGCTATTAGTAACAAAACTTAATGATAAAAGAAAATTTGACACTATCAATATATTAATAGTAACAATTTAATTGTGAAGGTATTAAATTGTCACAATTCCCATTGTATTAGTGACACGAAAATAAATCATCACCGTTAATCCAAATAATAGTGTCAATCAATTGTTTTGTCACAACAAACCTAGTATTTGTGACGAAATAATACTTAGGCATAAACAAATTGTCACTAAATTACAAATGGTAGTGACCATAGTTATAGTTTGGTGATTGCGACAATATTAAGTGGACACTAATTAATTGAATATTTATTGACAAAAGTTTTCGTCACAATAAGTAAAATATTGTATGACGGTAAACTGTTTTGTCATAACAAGAAAAAATATTAACGACCTAACTATGTTTTGTTACAACAAATAGAAAATATTAGTTACCAACATATGTTTTGTCATAATTACAATTAATTCCCACCAAAATTATTTTGATGCCAAATTTCATAGGCTTTTAGTGACAAAAATTAGTGATAAAATAAAATTTAAAACTATTATTATATTAATAGGGACAATTTAACTATGAAAGATAATAAATTGCCACAATTACCATTGTATTAGTGACAAAAATATAAATCATCACAGATAATCCAAACAATAGTGTCAATCAATCGTCTTGGCCTTAAAAGTTTTCGTATTTGTGATGCCAAAAATAGTTAGTCACAAAACAATTGTCACTAAATTATGAATAGTTGTGACCATAGTTATAGTTCGGTTATTATGACAATATGAAATAGACACTAATTAATTGAATATTTATTGACAAAATTTATTGTCACATCAGGTAAAATATTGTGTGACGATTAACCGTTTTGTAACAAAAAGAAAAAAATATTAGTGACCAAACTATGTTTTGTCATAACAAATAGAAAATATTAGTTACTAAAATATGCTTTGTCACAATAACAATTTATGCCCGTCAAAAATATTTTGACGCTAAATTGCATAGGCTTTTAATGACAAAACTTAGTGATAAAAGAAAATTTGACATTGTTAATATATTAATAGTGACAACTATATTATGAAAAATACTAAATTGTCACAATTACTATGGTATTAGTGACAAAAAAATAAATCATCACAGTTAATCCAAACAATAGTGTCAATCAATTGTCTTGTTAATAAAAAACTCCTATTTGTGACAAAACAATAGTTAGTCCCAAAAAAAATTGTCATTAAATGTCTTAACTCTTGTAGCGGGTTAATGAGTTTAATGAGTAAGAAAACATGGAACTCTAGTAGATGTGTATGCTATTATGTATAGAGGATATCATCTAGCTTCTCCCAGTACAAGAGAGAATCTTACTCTTCCTACTTCTAGTTCTTTTTAATATTGCATCAAAAAGTGGAACATAATCTCTCTAAATGGGTAAACAATGAAATGGGAATACCCGAATAATTAAATAGGGCTTTACTAAGTTAAAGACCAAATAATAGTACAGTTCTTGTTCTAGCAATCCCAAAGTTCAAGAAATAATTTTGTTTTTGTTGATTAAAAGGCTAGAGGTTCTCGTAAATTATTGAAGATGTTTTATGAGAGTTTGAACCGAACCCTTATCTACACCACACAATAGAATTAAATTATTAGTAAATGATAAATTGAAGAGCTGGAGGTTCTTACACTTATGGTGATGTTTTAAGGGGTTTTCCTTAGGAAATATTGAAAAAAAAAGTCCAGTTAACACTTTAATGACTAGAGGAAAATTATAAAGTGATAAGATAACATTTTCCAATCACTTTGGTACCTTTGATCATGGTAATGGCTTTACCATTTATCATAATGCAAAAGTATGCTGAAGATATGATTGATGAATCCAATTCCAGAATAACAACAACAATAATGTAATAAAAATTTCGCTAATACGTAGGGTCTACAAAGATCCAGTAGTACACAACCTTACCCTTAACTAGCAGAGAGGCTTTTTCCAAACGACCAATATGAAAAATAATAATAAATCAATAGTTAATAAATAAAATGTAAAATAAGTAATAAACTAAATAATACAATAAATAATAACAACAACAACAATAACAACAACATCAATAACAACAACAAGAACAAGAACAACAATAACAACAACAATAATAAGCCAAGTAAGGAAATGTTAGGCTAAATTACTAAGAGGTAAGTACTACATATTTAAAAGTTTAGACTAAATACAAGAGGAAAATGTTAAAAGACCTTGTGAGAATGACAAGAATCTCTTTATATGAGGTTTTTTATCTATACCCTAATACGTCAAAGTTTTCTATTGCAAGCTTTGTCCTCAGTAAGCTCCAGCAGAGCTATATCATTCTTGATCACGTCCCCTTAATTCTTCTTAAGCAGCCTTCCTTTTTTCCTTTTGTAGTCTCTAAGTACAATCTTCTTGCATCTTCTCACTGGAGCATCTAGGTGTCTCCTCTTAATATGTCTAAATCTAATTGCAAAATAATGATGGGAATACAAATGTTGGTAAGACATAAAGAATGAACTTCCACTTTACAGTGTCAAAGGCTTTGAAAAAGTTAATCTTCATATAGCAATTTTTGTGGATTTCTTGCTGTGATAGTCTTTGAATAAGTCTTATGCAATCATAATATTGTCTCCAATGTTATAACCTAGAATGAAAGCACACTAAAATAAGCTAATTAGATCATTAATAATGGATTTAAATCTTAAGGCCAAGATATTATAAATAACTTTATAAACTATGTAATAACAAGAAATAGGCTTATAATCCTGAAAGGCAAATGGGTTAAAGACTTTAGGAATTAGGAAAAGGAAGATCATATTTAATGCTTTAAGTAAGATACTATATGTGAAGAATTCATTTATTCTTTGAAAATTGATCCTTCAATATACTTTTGGACCTTTAGAATAAAAAGGTGTTAAATCTAATAAGTTTAGAGGTTTTGTCTTTTTATATACTAAAAATCCTTCATAATCTTATGGTTGGAGATAAGAGAGATGAAAGAACTAATATGGTATTGGTATTGGTTAAGGAAGGAGAGATAATTTTTGAAAGCTTTTAGGGAGAGCTTACAAAAACAACATTACTACTAATAATGGTTTTAAAGCGATCAAATGTCAAGGACTTCAGTTGCTCTTGGTACCAATAAGGAATCCCTTCAAAGTGAACAATTCATGAGCTTTTATTGGAATTTCTCCTGGATTGAATGGCTCTAAAGAAATAAGTTAATTTATTATCTCCCTATTTTAGCCAAGAGAGTCTAACTTTCTACTTAATGAAAGAGTTTTGGGAATTAAGGGTAGAGAGGTAGGAAGATAATTTGCCTTTCTAATAGCTTGATTTTGTCATTATGAGGATTTGCATATAATTCTTCTTGAACTAGCATAAGTTTTAGCCAAGTAGTTTTAATAGATTTGAGTAAGTCATTCTTATATGAAAGTCAAGTTTCTTTAATCCATACCTAATTACTTTAAACTTCTTCATTAGTTTAAAAGTTTCGTATCCCTCCACTAGAGTAGTATGGCCATAGATCCATATGTCTTTATTTCCCTCTAGCTTGGTGAGGAAGTTGAAGATTTTAAAAGTTTTCTTTATGAATTTTTCAAATAAGGAGCAAAATTAACCTTAAAAGGGTAGTGATATCAGACATAAGTTGTATTGAAGTAACCACAACAATTAGAAAATTTTGCCAACCAAGCCACTATCATACTATTTCCTTATTAGAGAGTTAACCTTTTACTTGTTTGTCTAGGTGAAATATTTTCCTTTAAAGAAAACATATTATGAGGCTAATATTATTCAAATAGGTTCTAAAGTCCTCATTACCTCTTCTCATATAAATATTTGAGCTTTCAACCTCTTAAAAAATAAAATGTGGTTAAAATCACCCATGATTAGCTAAGGAACATTAACATTAGAGGTTAATTTCTTAAGATACTTCTATAAGAAATGCAAAATGATATGCATATGTGTGTGTAACATTTATCGCATCCTAGAGAGAATGAAATTAGAGTTCCCAATGCAAAATCTGATGAGTTTGATGAGTATTCAGTACTCAAATTACTTTATGACTAAGGGCCATAATAATTCTCCCCTTAAAATGGGAAGAATGATTAGAAATAACTTTCCATTGATTCCCTAGGAACCATAAACATTTGGTGGGAACATATCTATCAAACCAATAATAAAAGGATTTTAATCTTTGATATAGTCATATGTGGCTTGTTACTTTTTAGGGTTATTCATGCTCTTTACATTCTAGGAGATAATCATAGAGTGGAGAGGATGTGGAAGCCCTTCACTTTTTTACTTTTTAATGGATTTTCTTTATGTGTTAGGAGTAAAAGGGACCTTCTTCAAGCTTTCAAGATCTATAACCAAATATACTTTTGGAAAATGTTTAGGGAGTTGGTCCCTTTGTTATCTTAGTAAACAAAGTTGTATTTCCATTATCATTAGTGTAATCAACATTTTCCATCTAGGCGATAGGGGAAGTGGAGATAGGGGCCACATAAATCTCAGATACATTTAGTTCTTTAGGTTTAGGAATGCTATGTTATGTTGACAGGTTTCATCAATATAGTTAGTTGAAGGAGGAACCAGGGTGCTAGAGGAATTACTGGGGAAATTGGAGTTAGGTTAGAAAATAAGGACTTAAGTCTTAGGCTTCCAAACTCTAGATAAGTTAGCTTATGAGGTCTTTATAAATAAGATATTGAATTTTCAATTGGGACAAGTTCTCCATCCTTGCCACATATGTGGATATTTAATATGATAGGTAGTTTGGCATCCTTATCCACTTTAATGAAAAACCTAGTGACTCCCACTCTTCTAAGGCTAGTTATGTGCTCATCTATTCTCAATGGCTTGCTTAAGGCACTAGACACATTGTTAAGCCTTGGGGTTGATTAGTACAGTAATGCTATATTATGAAAATATACCCAAAGAGGAATGTTAAGTGATATTTTATCTAATTTCATTTCAGGCTTCCATTTTAGGATAAACAAAGTTTTACTCTACTAATTGTAAGGACCATGGTCTATGACCATAGTCATACCTTTATAATCATGAAATTTAAAGAGGAAATAATCCTTTTTAGTTAATAAAAGTTGTCAGTTTCTTCTTAAGACTTGATTTGAGGATATGAGGGTATTTTATCAAGAAAGTAGTCAATTATAGTGGAGTTCCATTTTGTAGCCCCAACCTGGATTACTTCTAAAGGAGGAGATATAATTAAAGATGGAGAGTTCCTAAATAAAAGATAAGTCTCAATATGGTGTTAGGTTCATAGTTGCCAACTTTCTGGTTTTAGGATTTCGTAAGGGAATAAGAAAAACCTAAGGGGTGGGTAGAAAAAGGTGCAATAGAGACCATATAATTTAGAGATGAAAAATAAGGATAAAGGGAGGTGAAAAGAGGATTAGTAATGGTGCTTGCCTTAATAAGTTTAGTGGGTAGAGATAGGGGTTCAAGTTTATAAGGTCAAAAGGGTGGTAATAGTAAAAGAGAAAGGATGAGTAGGGGATTAGGAAAGGGGTGGAAAGGTAGTAGGTGAAGGAAGGAGGAGAATTTTAAGTAAGGTAGAGAGGCTTGTTACATCGAAGTTAGGCCAAGGAAGGGGGAAGGGAAGTAGGAGCTAGTTAGTAACTAGTGGATAAAAAATTGCTTCCATAGTAAAGAGGGAAGAAGTCAACTTCTTTTCTGGGCAGGAAAATTAGATAACATGAAATGGAAAAGTCAACTAAGGGAAGGTCTAATGAGTGGGGTCTTTTTATAGAGAAGTTAACATCTCTCACACTAACATAATTTGAATAAAGTGTTGGATTTCCTAATGTTTTCATCACTTAGATCAAAAAATAAATCACTATCACCTCCTATAGAGTCCTTATCAATGGAGAACTAACAAGCTTATTAGAGGAGGGAAAGGAATAAAATGAGGGGATCTCGTTTCCTTATATCTCTTCTTTCTTTGTATGGAATCACTAACTAGGTTGGTTAAAATGCAAGAAATTGATTTTCTTTATTCTTGTATATAAAAATTATTTTATCCTTCTATCTAAAGTTAAGGATAAATTCTTTTTTCTTTATATATATAAAACTCTTTTAAATTTATGTCTAATATTTCAATAAACTACAGTTAGAACTATATGATTATTGATGTTATCCAAAAGCTATAGCTCCTTGGTTATCTTTAATTTGTAACGTATAGCTTAAAGACTCCTTTTTTTTTATAGTTATGAATCCTAATTACCACAAGGATGTTGAGATTCAGGGACTATACCCTTCTTTTGGAGAAGATTTGAAGGAGGATAAATAATTGGTCTAATAGCCTTTTATCCTTTACAAGTAGGGTCTAACTAATTAATTAAATCCTCAACTCTCTATACACTTATAAGTCTACACACATTTTTCTTTCAACATAAATGATAAGAGCTATAAAGGTGTGATGATGAGAAGCTTTCTCTAGTCTAGAAAATTGGATATTGAGATGCTGATAGGTGTAAAACTTAATATGTTTTCTAATTGATATAGTCGGTTTTTGGTGTTTTCTTAGTTCACAATCATATGTTTAGGACTTAGATTTATGTTCTTGTTAATGTTTTTGTGTAAATTGTTTGATTAATTGTTGATTAAAATAAGACTTTGATTTTAATTATATATTAAGGATTATTTGGTAATTATTTCTCTTCAAGTGTGTTTTTAGGTGATATTTCCTTCATATACTAAAAGGAGACAAATTCAGGTGAAATCAAGGCATAAAATGGAAGAAACGAAGTAACTTTAGAGATACACAAGTGTGTATAGGGACTGTGTAAGTCACTGTAAACATATGGAGCGTCGATAAACACATATGTATGTTAACATACATGGTTATGTATGTGCTGTGTAAACTTTTACATTCATATGAAGTTGCGATTTAGAGAGGATTTTGGGATATACAGTTACCTACACAATCGTGTAAGTGATCGTGTGTATTCTAAAAAACCTAGTTCTTACTATAAAAGGATATTGTGAAGGCTATAAAATGAGGAGGCAGATTTTAAGGTTGATAAAGACACCCAAAAAAGGGAAGAAAAACACAAAAAGGGCACATCTTAAAAGGGAACATCAAAAGTAGAAACATCAAGATCAACTCCAACTTTCCAGATTTTCCAGATTAAGGCTTCATGTTGATTTTATTCTCTTCTATTCTTCTATTTCATTGCCTTATATGTCAAATCTAAATAGTTGTGCTTTGAACATGATTACATATTGCTAAATCTATATTAGATTCTTAATCTTGAATTGTTATATATAACTTTTACCTTGTTGAATTCAATATATTATTACTTTACGACATTTGTTGTGCTCATACTTGA
Source organism: Erythroxylum baracoense (assembly GCA_025629805.1). Lineage (NCBI taxonomy): Eukaryota > Viridiplantae > Streptophyta > Magnoliopsida > Malpighiales > Erythroxylaceae > Erythroxylum > Erythroxylum baracoense. Next base: position 15,724,801 of record JAOTAY010000009.1, on the reverse strand, counting down.
TTTTAATTGAGAAATTAAGTCAATATATTTGTTTCAAGTTGTACAATTAGAGTTGGTATCTTAATAGACTTACAAATATCAAGTTAATAAGTAATTGAAGAGAGATCTTAATTTTGAGATAATTATCCTTAAGATTACTTCAAAACCAATTGACTAGTTAGGGGTAGTTTTGAGAAAGCGAGAGATTGTAACTCAACTTTTATCTATTTCAGTTAGATTTCCTTGATTAGACATTTAGAGAGGGTAATCAAAACCTTTGGATATCTAGGATCAAGCATAGTTGAATTCACAAGGTGAAAGCAAGACAAAACACAGATATAATAATCCCTAAATTTCCATCATTGGTTAACTTCAATTTCATTATTATCTTTTACTTATTCAATCATCAAATTTTGTTAGTTTACTTTAAGTTTTAGTTAATTCAATCTTTTTTTGCCTTAGACAAGGTGTAATTTAAATTGTTAGATGATTGTATTTAGTCCTCGTGGGATCAATATCAGTTGTACTGCGTTATATGACTTGTATACTTGTTATATAACATAAAACTAGCAAACAGATGCTTTACTCATGTCAAATAGTCTAAGGTATGCAAGTCAAGAAGAGTTGAAATAAAGAGTATAATTTCAATTTCATTACCTAATAAAAAACTTTTAAAAAGAAGAATTTGAAGAATATTTTCTAAAAAAGAGTCTTTTTGGGTTTAATGGATACACAACCACTTCCTCAAAAGGAAAAGAATTTGGTAAGTTAGTAACAAAGCTTCTCAATTCCTAGTTTATGAATCAACTACTAAAAACCAGGGAATCCTTGGACATGAACATTAAATGTAGAATTATAAATAGGTAATAAGTTTCTCTTCAATTTGATAATTTCAGTATGTTAGGCCCTCACTAAGGGACCATCTTATTCCCAACAGTTAGTAACTTATTCTTTGATTCTTTTAAGGTCAAATAACTAATAGATGTGAATGATTAGGTTAATAGTTACTCTCTATTTGTAAACTCAATTCTAGATCACAAACCCCACCAAATAATAAATGACCTTTATGATTGATTAAAGAATCACTCAAGAAGTTACACCAATGCCTTTTGTAGGGCCTCTCTATCACCTAACATGCATAAAATTAATAGGTATGGGAAGTTTAATGTAAGAAGCTATTACCAAAAGTATCCTTTATCATATTGCTTATTTATAAATAACATTTAGGGACGATGGATAACTCAAATATCTCAATATTTAATAATTATATTCTCGTTATAATTGAGACTAGGAAACCCTCTAACATATCTTCTTTAAATGTGAATTCTTTGTACAAATTTCAAACATGATATAAGAGCATCATAGATTATTTGTTGCAAGATTAAATTATGCTGATATTTTTGATAAATTAGAGCAAGAGAATAGCATATTAGTTGCTGAAAAAAATCATCTATATAATTGCTTATGAAAGCACATTATATTCTATGTTTTTATTCCTTTATTCATAACATAGTGATGTACTACAACTTTAGGATCTAAACCTAAAATATCCTTTTAAGACTAAGTGAAAAGATTTTGATACTATATTTGTAGCAACCTGTCTCTCTAATTGTTAAAGGACCTAACGTGTTAGACTGATGAGTGGTATCATATAGAACGAAATTGGAACATCTATGATATGATTTCACAATTGTGTTCAAATGTATAAAATGAGCATATACACATAAGTTGTGAGTTAGACAAATGGCACTCAATTGACATATTCTAAGGTATGAAACTAAAATGAATGTGATATGAGATATGAATGTGCTTTTCCAATGTCTTGTATTTTGGTTTACCAATGATAAGAATTAATGGATTATATGTAACACTGAAGTCTTTGAGCACTTTTTTTATTGGTTTGTACTTAGAGATATTACTATATATTGATATATATATGTTTGTATAGGAGTTCAAAAATGTATTTGAATCCTTTCGGTATCTATACCAGTGATATATGTTGTTATATGCCCTACATGAACTTAGAGTTCATCGGTATGCGAAATCTTGGAGATTTCTGACATATAATTAAACTTTTTAATGTGAAAAACTGAGTCCATTGGATGGATATGACCATGGTGGTCGAATTAAATGTGTTCTAATGCCTTAGAGGTGGTTAGACATGATTTATAGACTTATTGGACACCTAGAAAGCTTAATTGGAAAAGTTGATCGAGCCATATTTGTCGCGTATATGTGTCCTTTTTGGCTTAGAGTCATCACAAGGTTTCATTTCATCGATTGGACCGATGGCTTACTTGATTTTATAGTTAGAATTTAAATGTGAATTGTTTTGTGATTGGTGAGGTAACGATTGGCCAATTGTGTGCTGGGCATAACTAATTTAGCGACCCCCGTACCCTTGACACTGCTACATAAAAGTCGAGTCCTCATATCGATACCTTTCTACGAGACTTGCAGGTGACTCCACACCTAAGGTCTAAACACCAACGATGTCATCACCTAGTGTCATGATGCCCTTGTCGAATGTAATTCGGACTCACCACGGATGAAAGTTGAGTCAACATCGAGGATTGGTGGGTGTGCGCACTAGTTTGGTCGACTAATGATGTCACATATGATTGTTTTGGCTTACCCTGATATTTTTTATACGAGATTTGATTCATACATGTGATGTTTTTTATGCTTTCATGTATTAGAACTGGAACCTATGTTCACTGGATAAGTGAATTAATAGGCTAGGCCTATATGGTTCCTAACCAATATACGTTGAGTCATAGGCTAGGCCTATGTGATTCTATTCGCAATATATATTTTTCCTGCTCACTAGGTACATAACGTACTCACCCCCTCCGCTTTCCAACCATGCAGGTTAATTTAGTGGGCTTGAAGCTCTGTGAGGATTATGCTGTCTTTTGAAGTTTTCGGGACATTACTGCATGTGGGTACCCTCTATTTTGTAGTTTTGTTGCTTAGTGGCTCATAAGCTGTTTTCTTTGGGTTGGTTATGTGAATATGCTTTATAATATTATAAATTTAAATCTAGACTGTTTAAACATTGTATAAGACCTTATGTATGATCTTTGATACTATTGTTGGGATTGCTTTGAGTGGACTTTAAAGTCATGAAGTTTGGTAAAATTTTTGGTGTGAATATACAAGTGTTTAAAATTGTTTGCAGGTTTTGGGATTTTTAAAATACAACCATTGTGTCGCCCAAAATTTTTTTTAAATAAAATAATAATAATAATAAATATATCCATAATGAGGAGAAGATATTCAATTAACCTTGCATAGTCGGATTAAGGACACCGTTAGTGTCCTTAGCCTAAGTATGCGGTAGTTGTCATGGGCCTAATGTGGTACCAGGTAGTGACAATTAAATTGGTATCAGAGCCTGGTTTTTATGTTTTTAAAAGTGTTATTTCTATTTTCAAAAAGTTCACGAGCTTTAAGAGACGAGTCTAAGTGTCGAAAGTCTTCGGTCAAAAAGTTGTCTATCCGATCATTAAGTCGACATCCTTAATGATCGGATGATTTTGACCTTGATTAGAGTACTTGTCGACAATTCTTGGAGGTTTGGGATATCGGATAAATTATGCTTAACCCTATTTATTTTATTAAACAATGTCTTTTCATTGATTTTATAGTGATAGCATGGTTGGATAAGGAAGGGGAAGGCGTCGCAACGTTGGACCTTTGTGACCCAAATTGGAGGAATATAGTGCTGAACCAGTCGCAAAACTAGAGATTGCTAGCTCTTCGGCTCATAGACAGCCTCACCCTGTAACGTCACTAGTGGTAGCACAGCCGAATTTACAACCGGTACTGAGGGAGGCACTGCAGCAAGTGATGATATGGTGGGCACAGTATACTACATAGCAATAGCCTGGAGCTGGAGCGCCATATATGCCATCATAAATACCACCACCACAGCAGCCAGTAATGGTACCTAGTCATGCACCAGGGTAACACCTGATGCTTGAAATCTTGGGTTATATCAAAGAGGCAAGGAACCTCGGGTGTAGTACTTTTGATGGGCCTGGTGATGTTATAGAGGCCAAAACTTAGATGAGGTGGACTGCAGAAACATTTCATGATATGAGACTGTCTGATCAGATAAAGCTGAAGGTAGTTATTCGATTGCTAGAGGGTGATGCAAAATTTTGGTGGGAAAATATCCAGTGACGTTACTATAATTAGATAACCTAGAGGGATTTTATTAGTGAATTCAACGAACAATACTATACTAGATTTGATTTAGATAAGAAGAAGGCTACCTTCTTTACACTAACACAGGAGAATAGGACGGTGCACGAGTTTGAGACAGAGTTAAGAGAGCTCGCCACCTATGTCTATAAATATATGGTAGACAAAGAGAATCTGTGTGTTTGATTTGAGACTGGATTGCGTTTGGTTATCTGGGAAAGGATGACAGTTACCCCCACTACCATATTCAAGGAGATGGTAAAGTCGGCCAAGAGAGCCAAGAAGCTGGTGAAAGAGTGTGGCTGATAATGGGAGGAAAAGAACCAAAAAAGGAAAGGAGGAGGCTCCTTCAGCCAGCAGCCTAAGAGGAGCTATAATAATATAGCACCAGGTAGTATGGGAGGCACTGCATTATCAGCTGTTCACTTATGGCTACCATGACTTGGAAGTCAGAGCACTTCCCCTACTTCTAGTTCTACTTCTCGTGCTCGATCATATCAGTCTGAGCAATGTAGAAACTACAGAAAGGTACATCCAGGCAAGTGTACAGAGCCAAGGAAGTGTTTTCAGTGTGGAGAAATAGGGCACATGAGGAGAGATTGTCCACAGTTGATTGGACTTCTACTCGGGGAGGAGATAGCTCGATATAGCCAATGAGGCACATAGAGGAGACTATCATAATAGGTGCTCAGTCTTTGGGATCTGCACAGAGGACTGGTGTGGGTAGTAGTACACCTTTAACTGGTCAACAACACCTAGTTTTGCGAGCTCAAACACGATTTTATACAATGATGGAGGTGGATGTTTGAGCCAATCTGGACACAATTATAGATATTTTCCTAATGAATATTTCTTTGTTGTTGTATTTCTATATTTTGATACATTTTTTGTATAGTATTGTTATATTCTTAAATAGGATGAGTGTTAACCTATAGTGTTATAAGGTGTTATGTGTGTTCTCGGTAGAGATGCTAAAGTGTTGATTGACACTAGCACGCAAAGGTCTTTTGTCAGTGTGACCTTCGCTAGGATATTCGTCATCCCCTAGAGTCGTTAAATCCTCCTCTCATTGTAGTCACTCCTCTTGTAGGGCAAGTGGCTTGCGATGAAGTATATACAGCTTGTAAGATAAAGATCAGTGATGTTATATTAAAGGTAGATCTTGTTCCCCTCAATCTTTAGGATTTTGAGATAATATTGGGGATTGACTGGTTAGAGAGGAATCATGCCAGGGTTAATTTTTATAAGAAAGAGGTGGACTTTGACACTGAGGATGAAGTCTCAATTAAATTTATTAGTGATCGGCAGGTGTTCCCAAGTTGTTTAATATCAGGAATCAAGGCTAAGAGGTTGATTTGTTAAGGGTTCCAGGCCTACCTCGCACATATGATTGACATTTTGGCACACATGGTTGAACTGGGAGATCTCCCTATTATGTGTGAGTTTTCTGATGTCTTTTCGAAAGAGTTACCTGGATTGCCACCTGATTGGGAGTTAGATTTCACTATTGACTTAGTCCCAGGAACAACACCAATATCTATACCATTGTATCGCATGGCACCAGCAAAGTTGAAAAAGTTGAAGATTCAACTACAAGAATTATTGGACAAGGGCTTCATCAGACCAAGTCATTCACCGTGGGGAGCACCAGTATTATTTGTCAAAAAGAAGAATGGGACCCTCCACTTATGTGTTAATTATATCGACAGTTAAACAGGGTTACCATCAAGAATAAATATCCGCTTCCCAGGGTCGATGATTTATTTGATCGGTTAAGAGGAGCTACAGTATTCTCAGAGATAGATCTGAGATCTGGGTACCATTAATTGAATATTGATGAGAATGATGTGCACAAGACTGCTCTTCAGACAAGGTATGGACACTATGAATTCTTGGTGAAGCCGTTCGAATTAATAAATGCACCTACAATATTTATGGATTTCATGAACAAGGTGTTCCATTGTTATTTAGATCTGTTTATAATAGTCTTCATTGATGATCTTTTGATCTATTCTAAGGATAAAGAGGACCATACCAGACATCTCCGGATTGTGCTGCAAATACTTCGCTGAAGATAGTTATATGTGAAGTTCTCAAGTGGGAATTTTAGCTGAGGAAGATAAGATTCCTTGGGCATATGGTATTATGGAAAGGTATTTTTGTGGACTCGAAGAAAGTAGAAGCTATACTTGAATGGAAATAACCTAAAAATGTTACAGAAGTCCGCAACTTTCTTGGCTTAGCTGTTTATTATTGGAGATTCGCTGAGGGTTTCTCAGTAATTGCAGTCCCTTTATCGAGGCTTACCCGGAAGGGAATAAAATTTCAGTGGGATGATAAATGCGAGGTAAGTTTTCAAGAGCTAAAGAGGCGATTGACTTCTGCACCAGTACTTGCCGTACCTACCCAGGGGGTTAGGTATAAGGTATACAGTGATGCCAGTCGCATGGGACTTGGTTGTGTACTTATGCAAGACCAGCGAGTGATTGTATATGCCTCTAGATAGGTGTAGAAGCATGAGCTAAATTATCCTATACATGATTTAGAGCTCACGGTGGTAGTATTTGCACTCAAATTTTGGAGACATTATCTTTATGGGGAGACTTGTCGTATAAACACTTACCACAAGAGTCTAAAGTACCTAATGACACGGAAGGAGCTAAATATCAGACAAAGAAGATGGTTGGAATTGATTAAGGATTATGACTTAATAATTGACTACCATTTGGGAAAAGCAAACATAGTAGCTGATTCATTGAGTCGTAAATCTTGTTCGGCAGTAATTGTTAGGCAAGATCCTTACATGACATATTTGATGAGTGTGCGGGGCCTTGGGGTTAGACTCTCAGTGGCAGAGGATAATGGAACATTGTTAGCACGGTTTGAAGTTCGGCCTACATTATTTGACGAGATCAGGAGATTGCAGGCTGACGATTCTGAGTTAAAAGTCATTAAGGAGAAATTGTCATCCGAAGAGAGTGAGGGGTTCAAGCTGAGAGAAGACAGATTATTAGTCTTCAGAGACAAAGTTTACGTGCTGAAAGACCAGGGTCTCAGGTGAGCTATCTTAGAGGAAGCTCACAACTTGTCTTATGCTATGCATCCTAGCAGCACCAAGATATACCGAACTCTTAAAGGTAATTATTAGTGGCCAGGGATGAAAAGAGAGATAACGGAATATGTGGCTAGATGCCTTCCCTGTCAACAAATTAAGGCAAAGCATCAGAAACTAGCAGGTATGTTACAGTCCTTGCCTATTTCAGAATGGAAGTGGGAGTATGTGACAATGGATTTTGTACTTAGCCTACCTTGTACATTGAAATGTCACGATGCTATTTGGGTTATAGTGGATAAATTGACGAAGTCTGTTCATTTTCTACCTGTCCACACAACATACTCATTGGAGAAATTGGCAAAGTTATATATCGATGAGATTGTGAAGCTGCACGGGGTGCCAATTTCTATAGTATCAGATAGGGATACGAGATTCACCTCATGATTTTGGCCAAAATTTCAGGAATCTTTAGGGACCAAATTGAAGTTTAGTACTAATTTTCACCCCTAGACCCATAGTCAATCAAAGAGGACCATTCAAGCACTGGAGGACATGCTGAGAGTATGTGTGATGGAATTTTAAGGTAGTTGGGACCAGCACTTGTCTTTGATAGAGTTTGCTTATAACAATAGTTATCAAACAAGTATCGATATGCAACCATATGAAGCAATTTATGGGAGGAAATGCAAGACATCTCTATGTTGGGATGAAGTTGGCATAGCTAAAATTGAAGGAGCCGAATTGATGGAAGTCACCACCCGAAAGATAAAAGTTATTCGAGAGAAAATGAATGTAGCATCCAGCCTCTCGGGCCGGATCGCTACAGTGTGGAGCCCAGCCTCCACCGCTATCACTCCAGGTATTGTCCTCTTTGGTCAAGGGTGAGTCCACGACTCGAACCCTTGACCTCAAGGTTTTGTTGCGCTTTAAGCGCACGCCTCTTACCAATGAGCCAATAAAAATCGGTGAAAAGAGACTTCTACAACTGGACGAGCTTGAAGAAGTTCGTCTTAATGCTTATGAAAACGCTAAACTTTACAAGGAAAGGATCAATAAATGGCATGACGCTTGTCTCAAGCAAAAAGAATCCAAAGTAGGAGACATTGTTCTGCTATACAATTCTCCATTGTGACTATTCCTAGGAAAGTTGACGTCTAGATGAAGTGGCCCATTTACAATAATTCAAGTTTTTGATCACGGGGCTCTCCAATTGGAGAATGATAATAAGGAAACTTTCAAGGTTAATGGGCATCGATGTAAGCTGTAGTTTGGAGAAGAAATTCCTAAAGATAAGGAAGTGATTTCCTTATATCTAACTAATTGAAACCGCCTTCCGGAAACAATAGTTAAGCTAGAGACCATAAACCAGCATCCTTAGGATCTAAATCTAACCTAAAATTTTTCTCCAGCTTTATTGTGCTTTGCGTGTTTATTTTTTTGTCATTTTTATCTTCCTTTTATTTTTTATTTTTGTTTTTATCGCTTCTTTTATCTATTCTTTGTTATTTGAGGACAATGTATTGTTCAAGTGTGGGGAGGGATTCTGTGTTTTTATTTTATATGTGACTTTGCATACCGTATCATTGCATTAGGTTGCATAATGTGAAATGTGTCAATGGCTCAGGTTTGAGTGAATTTCATTTAATTTCTGACAAAGTCTATTAGGTTATTAATAATCATTAGCTTGCACAATTAGTGAATTAGGTGGCCTTTGTATAAATAGACAGCATAATTAGGGCTTAGTGCTAATTTAGCTCCCTCCAAGTTATCACATTCATTCATAATTTGAGGCCTTTTTGCTAAGTAGCTTAACTAGAATTTTTTTACATGGAAACGAATAATTTAAAAAAAGGAAGTAAATACTATTCCGCTGACCTTCGAGTTATGAATAGAGCTAGTAGCCAGTTGAACATGTGATAATAGTTGAGTAACTGGATCGACACGCATTACAAATGTGTGCCTTCTCGTAAATAGACTATAATGATGTTCCAACTAAGCTATTAACAAATGACCTAGTCAAGTAACCGAATCGATATTCATCACCAATATTTGCCTCCGAGTAAAAGACTAAGTCTCGAAAAAAAATGTTTTAAACAAAAACATACCGTTCTTGTAATAAGCTTGATTTTTTTCATGAAAATATACCTAGGAATGGTTATAGAGTCTAAGAGACCAAAAAATTATTAATGTCTGTGCATAATTAGAAAGGGTACATAAGTTAGCACATAGGTCTCAATTAAGTTGTATATCTAGTCAAAGCACCTAGACACCTATTTTGTTTGTCAATGATTTGATATAATTCGAATGATTATGTCCATGATTGAATTTATTTCATGAATATTAGAGTCATTGTCGCATTATTGCATTGTGCGTCTTTGATGTTACATGTTTGTTATTTTATTTGCTTAAGGGCAAGCAAACGTTTAAGTATGGGGATAAATAACCTGTTGGCACGTTCACTAGGCACATTCGCTAGGCACCTTCGGTGGGAAAAACAGCCCGTTGGCATACCTTCGGAGGGAAAAACACAACGTTTGCATGGTTTTAAGGCACAACTTTGGTGGCCAACATAGCCTATTGGCACAGCTGCTAGGCATCTTCAATGGGCAAAAAAGTCAGTTAGGAACCTTCGGTGGGAAAAATAGCCCATTAGCACAACTTTGATAGGCAAAACAGTTCGTTGGCATGTTCAGTAGGCACCTTTGGTACGAAAAATAGCCCGTTGGCACAACTCCAGTATGCAAAACAGCGTGTTTGAACACCTTTGGTGCGTAGAACAACCTGTTGACATAGTCGCTAGGCACCTTCGGTGGGAAAAATAACCCCTTGGGCACCTTCGATGGCAAACAGAGCCCATTGGTACACCTTTAATAGGGCAAATAGCTCGTTGGCACAGTCACTAGGCACCATCGGTGGGCAAAATAATCCTTAGGCCACCTTCAGTGGGAAAAACAGCCCATTGTGACACCTTCGATAGGAAAACAGCTCATTGGAACACCATTGGTGGGCAAAACAACACACTGGCATGTTCGCTAGGTATATTCGATGGGAAGAACTACCCTTTGGCACACCTTCGGTAGGAAAAATAGCACGTTGGCACGATTGCTAGGCACCTTCAGTGGGCAAAATAGACCATTGGCATAGTTGCCAAGCACGTTTGGTAGGAAAAAGAGCCTGTTGGCACACTTTCGAAGGGAAAAATACCACGTTGGCATGGTCCCAAGGCATAACTTTGATGGGCAACATAGCTCGTCGGCATGGTCGCTAGGCATTGTCGATGAGCAAAACAACCAGTTAGGGACCTACGGTGTAAAAAATAACCCGGTGGCACAACTTTGCTAGGTAAAATAGTCTGTTGACACGTTCAGTAGGCACCTTTGGTGGGAAAAATAGTCCGTTGGCATAACTTCAGTATGTAAAATAGCATGTTGGAACATCTTTAGTGGGCAAAACAACCTGTCGGCATAGTCACTAGGCACCTTCGGTGGAAAAAATAGCCTGTTGGTCACCTTCGGTGGTAAATAGAGCCCATTGGCACAGCTTCAGTGTCGTGAATAGCTTGTTGGAACAATCACTAGGCACCTTCGGTGGGCAAAACAATCCTTAGGGCACCTTCAGTGGGATAAACAGCTCGTTGGCACATCTTTGGTAGACAAAACGGCCTGTTGGAACACCTTTGGTGGGCAAAACAGCACGTTGTAACGTTTGTTAGGTATATTCTATGGGAAAAACAACTCGTTGGCACATCTTCGATGGGAGAAAAGGACATAGGCACGATTGCTAGGCACCTTTAGTAGGCAAAATAGCCCATTGGCACAGTCGTTAGGCACCTTCGGTGGGAGAAACAGCCCGTTGGGCAACATCAATGGGAAACATAGCCCATTGGCACATTTTGGTGGGAAAAACAGCCCTTTGGCAAACCTTCGGCTGTAAAAACAACACGTTGGCACAGTTGTTAGACACCTTCGGTGGGAAAAATAGACCATTGGCACAGTCGCCAGGCACCTTTGGTGGGAAAAAGAGCCCGTTGGCACACCTTTAGAGGGAAAAATGCCACGTTGACATGATCAAAAGGCATAACATCAACGGGCAACACAACCATTAGCACGGTCGCTAGGCATCGTCGATGGACAAAATAATCAGTTAGGAACCTTCGTTGGAAAAAACAGCCCGTTTGCACAACTTCGATAAGCAAAACAGTCCGTTGGCACATTCAGTATGGGAAAAATAGCCCGTTGGCACAACTTCAGTGTGCAAAATAGCTTGTTGAACACCTTTGGTGGCCAAAACAACCTGTTGACATAGTCACTAGGCACCTTCGGTGGGAAAAATAGCCAGTTATGAACCTTCGGTGGCAAATAGAGTCCATTGACACACCTTCAGTGGGGCGAATAGTTCATTGGCACAGTCACTAGGCACCTTCGGTGGGCAAAATAGTTCTTAGGATACCTTTAGTGGGAAAAACAGTCCGTTGGCACATATTCGGTCGACAAAATGGCCTGTTAGAACACCTTTGGTGGGCAAAACAACACGTTGTCACGTTTGGTAGGTATATTCGATAGGAAAAACAACTCGTTAGAACACCTTCGGTGGGAGAAACAGCATGTTGGCAAGATTTCTAGGCACCTTTAGTGGGGAAAATAGCCCATTGGCACAGTCATTAGGCACCTTTGATAGGAAAAAATAGCCCATTGGCGCAATCACTAGACACCTTCAGTGGAAAAACAACTCATTGTCATACCTTCGGTGGGCAACATAGCCTGTTGGCACCTCATTAGGCATCTTTGGCTAGCAAAATTGTCAATTGGGCACCTTCGATGGGAAAAACAACTCGTTGGCACACCTTGGTAAGCAAAATAGACCGTTGGCACACCTTTAGTGGGTAAAACATCCTGTTGGCATGTCGCTAAGCACCTTTAATGGGAAAAACTATGCATTGGGCATCTTCGTTGGGAAACACAACACATTGGCACACCTTCGGTTGACATAACAGCTCGTTGGCTCACCTTCGGTGGACAAAACTACCCGTTGCGCAACATCGATACGAAACATAACATGTTGGCACATCGTCAGTAGGAAAAATAACTCATTGGCATGGTCGCTAGGCACCTTCAATGGGTAAAACAACTCGTTGGCACACCTTCAGTAAGTAAAATAACCCGTTGGCACACCTTTGGGTGGCAAATCAATGCGTTGGCACTGTTGGTGGGCATCTTTAGTGGGAAAACTACTCGTTGGGCACTTTCGGTGGCAAACACTACCTGTTGGCACACCTTCGGTAGATAAAACAGCCCATTGGCCTACCTTTGATGTACAAGACAACCTGTTGGCATGTTCACTAGGCACCTTTGATGGGAAAAACAACCCATTGGGCAATATTAGTGGGAAGCATAACCCGTTGGCACATGTTCGGTGTGAAAAATATCACGTTGGTAAGGTCTTTAGGAGCCTTCGATGGGAAAAATAGCCCATTGGCATGTTTGCGAAGCACCTTTGATGGGAAAAATAGCTCGTTATCACACCTTTGGTTGGAAAAACACCACGTTGGGACATCTTCAGTGGGCAAAATAGCCCCTTTGCATGATCGCCAGGCACCACATTGGCACACATTTGGTGGGAAAATCACAGCCCGTTGGTACAACTTCGGTGAGAAAAATAGCACATGGGCATGGTCGCTACGCGTCTTTGATATGAAAAATAGCCTGTCGGCAAATTCGTTAGGCACCTTTGTTGGGAAAAATCAGCACGTTGGCACACCTTTTGTGGGAAAAACATCACATTGGCATGGTCGCTAGGCACCTTCGATCAACAAAATAGCCCATTGGCACGATCTCTTGGTGCCTTCGGTGGGAAAAACAATCTGGCACCTTCGATGGGAAAAATAGCATACCTTTGATTAGCAAAACAGCCGACTGGCACACCTTCAGTGGGCAAAACAACACGTTGGCACGGTCATTAGGCACGTGGGCAAAATAACACGTTGGTATATTCATTAGGCACCTTCGGGGGAAAAACAGTCCATTGGCACACCTTTGGTAGGCAACATAGCTTGTTCGCACCTCGTCTGGCATCTTCGGTATGTAAAACGATCAGTTAGGCACCTACGATGGAAAAACAGCTAGTTGAGACACCTTTAGGAGGCAAAACAACCCGTTGTCGCATATTCAATGGGCAAATCAACGCATTGGCACGGTCACTGGGCACCTTCAATGAGAAAAACTACACGTTGGGCACCTTCAATGGGAAACACAACATGTTGACACACCTTCAGTAGACAAAACAGCTCGTTGGCACACCTTCGATGGATAAAACAGCCCCTTGGTATAGTTACTAGGCACCTTTAGTGGGAGAAACAGCCCATTGGGCAACATCGGTGGGAACCATAGCCTGTTGATACACTTTTGGTAGGAAAAATAGCCTATTTGAACACCTTCGATGGGCAAAACAGTATGGCAGTTGTTGCATAATATCAATGAGGGTTTGCGTCCTATCAGACCATAGACATTTAGCTTTTACATACTGCCAT
>JAOTAY010000009.1:15664578-15705121 GCA_025629805.1 Erythroxylum baracoense | reverse complement strand
GAAAATTAGTCCTCATCGGTCCACTTAATTAGGGTTTAATTCAATATTTCCTATAATCACTGAAAAATCCTAAATTTGGTATGGAGAGGTAGAGGACATTTTTAGAAATCCGACGCTTCAAAAACGGGGTCAATCGGAGGTCGGGTGCAAAAGTTATAAACAATTGAATGTCAAAGAAAATGACAAAAATTACCAGTCACTTTCACTCACTCCCAAATTTTCAATTTAATCAAAACAATTCACTAAGTCCCATGGAGAGGTAGATAAAGGACTTAGGAATCCGACGCTTCGAGAATCAAGTCAATCGGAGGTCGGATGGCTACGTTATGAGCAAAATATGGCAAAGGGTTCGGATGTCAAACAATTACAAAACTGCCACTTGAACCCCTCTGTCATGACCTGCCTCGCGGTCGCGAGGTGGGCGCGGAACGCCCGCGCTCGCGATCTCGAGGAACGCGACAATCGTAACTTGTTGCCAGTGTCGCGATCGTACCTCGTTACAATTGTACCGGAAAAATGTCATGAATGCATGTACAGTAAATTTTCATGTGCAAAAATCATTGTTCACAATTGCATGAGCATGAGATGCGTTTTCCTAATTTCTCCGATTGATCTCACGTATACCCGTTTCTATGGTTCAACCCTTTGTATGAAAACGGGATGTCACATATGATGTAAGCGTGCCTAATGGATTTTGGGATGACATATCAAATGAAAGTGTTGAGTATGACCCAACTAAGAATAAGAGTGCCACTATCTGTAACCTTATTAAGAATAGGAGTTCCCTTATTTATGACCCCACTAAGAATAAGAATGCCCTTATCTCCTCTCCTATCATTCATTATTTACACTAGGCAATTGTCCATACCGTTGTGGGAAGGAGAGGAAGTGTGAGAGTGGTGACTTTTACTAATTTGTTTAACTTATGGTGTATAGAGTAGGTGTCAAACATTGCAATATAGGATACAAGTTTTCTTTCCATATAGAGCATATATCAACATAGAAAATATAGTGATTTATAGAACTTCATACCTCATAATGTTAGCTAAGAACCATTATTATATGTTTTATGTTTTCTATTAGAGTTATAAACTTAATTTTTGTGAAATTAAATATCTAAAATCTAAATTCTTACGAGAATATTCGAAGAAATACTAAGATATAATAATCATGTCTTTATAAATTATTTTTTAAAGTCATGCCTTCATAAGTTATTTGATACATAAACAACAAATACTAAATAGTTAATTTTACCAAACATCTTTAAATAATCAGTTGATGTTATCTACTGACCAAATCAACTGATATAATTTATTGTCAGCTAATCGCTGATAGAATCAGGGGTCGTTTATTTTTACTTTTATTTTTCTGTTATAGTTTTCAGTTTTTATTTTCAGTTTTTGTTTTCAGTTTTTTTTCTTTCAAATAAAAATAAAAATCTATTTAGTTGTTAATGTTAATGTAGTTATATTTTTATCATTAATAATAATTACATATTAGATAAAACTTAAAGATAAATTATTTTTAATTAAGTAAATTTATTTAACCTCTTATATAATATTTATTAACAAATTATTAAAGAAATTATGTTATTTTAAAAAATAACTAATTTAGAAATTAAAATTTTATTTATAAATTAATATTTATTTGAACTATATTTTAATTACTAAATCAAATTTTATTTGAATATTTTAAATTTTAAATTTAATTATATTTATTAATAGTTATTAAATTTTAATTACATATTAACTTAACTATAAAAATTAAATAATTCATAATTTTTATTGATAATTTATGTTAATTGATTAAATATACGATGTTGAATTAAATTATGCATAATTTTTATTAAAGTTTAAATAATTAAATAATATATTAAATGATAGTAAATTAGATTATGAAAAAAACAGAAACAAGAAACAAGAAACAAAAACTACTCTTTATAATTTTCATAATTTTTGAAACATGGAAAAAGCTAAAACAAAAATTAAAAACTAAAGACTCAAACAAATAAGTTTTTTACTAAATTTGAAAATAAAAATAAAAATAAAAATAAAAATAAAAATAGAAATGAATACTTTCTCAACTAACAACTAATGCAATCTGCTGCTACGAAATAAGCCTTATTCAGACTTATTAACCCTGAGAAATTCATAACTCCGAGACAGGCCTGTTTAATACGATAAGGTAAAAAGGCAATCCGTAATTTCAGGTGAGAGTGTAGATAATATTAGTCCTTTCCACGTACCAAACTAATTTGTCCCTTAAACGTAAGCTAACTAATATTTTCTTCTTCAACGAGCAAATTAAAGCTACATGACAAATAAATTGTGAGTAGTAATAATAATAATAATAAGGATTGGAGCATTCACATAGGATGCTTCTCTTTTTTAGTGTCCTATCTCATAAACTCATGAGGACATGTTGCGTGATGTATTCCCATGATGACGGAACTTTGACCCAAGCGCACCGCCACAAGATGCGAATTTTCCAAACTAATTCTTGAATAAAATAATGCCTATACTTCATTAGACAATATCAATATTTATTGGTGAATCCAAAATTCATATCCGGCAATCTGTCCACGCTTGTGCCTAATTGACCATGCTGGTCACGCGTGAGAGACTGAACGACTTTGACTTCATATACATGTAAAACACAGTAAATGAACGGTATGGGAGTAGTGGTAGACATCATATCATATGATTTAAAACATTATAATCATATTAGAAGTGGATCCCATTCATCCTACCCAATATTAGACCTCATCATGACCCACTATCCGCGTGTGATGTGATATTGGTAAACTCTCATCATGTTTAATCATCAACTCTTTTGAGTGTCCCGTTTCAATCTCCTTTATCACCTTACTATTTAACTTTTTTACGTTTTATCTTTTCAACTTTCTAGGCTACAAAGATTCAACTTGACAAAGTAAAGGTGTTACATCCTGCGAATACGAATCCCGTATCAGATTTAATACTGAATTAAGTTAGCTATAGTATTATATTAGTACCGATTAATATTGAATATTATTTTGAGTAATTTTTAAATTTATAAAATATTTTTTAATTTTTTAAAAAAATTATAAAATAGTTTTAAAACTGTGAATATTCATATATAATTTATTGAATGACATTCTGTAAGATTAAAAAAGATGTCTTGGTTTAAATACTCATTTAGAATGGAAGTTTTCTTAAAATCGACTTAATAAAATTTAAGAAAAATGGGCTTGTTATATTATATTATTTAATAATCAAACCGTACAAATTGAGCCCCTTTTTTCTTCAGAAGGTCATTTCATTTGGTCAAGACGTTTAATAATCCTTTTTCTTTAACCAATCCCTTAAATCTGGGCTTTGTAGGGAGGGTCTACAAATCTAATAGATAGGAGGATTATTAAGTTGGTCAAAATATAAATCAGCTAATGCAGCCTTAAAATATACGAAACATGCCAGACGGAAATCAGCGTATTATGATACTCCTCGACTTTAGAAACGTATGGTTTGTAGCAGTAAGTTAGGGATTAATAACTATTATTTTCCTGGAGTTATGCTAGCATGCAAACCAGATAATTGCATGATAAGTTATAAGTAAACATGTAATTAATATAGATAATTAAGGCTCAATCATCTTTAGATATAAATGGGTATCCTATAGAACAAAAAGTGTGGCGAGCAGACGTATATAGAGAGTTGGTTACATGTTCATGGTTGGCATTAAATCAGTTTCTTTACATGTTCATGGTTGGCATCAGATCAGTTTCTTCCATCGTAAGTTTCAAACAGGCCTCAAGATCAAATATCTTCTCCAAATCGCACGCGTCTATGTCTATCTAATTCTTATCTACACAGAGATGAAGTAATTATTGATTTATTTCCGGTTTGATAATTATTCTGTTCCCAAAGAGAGAATAATAATTGTTGCTCCGTTTACCCTTTCGATAATGAGAGGTAGGTAAATTTGAACCCTCCGCTGTGAATTTCAAAAGAGGCATCTTAATTAGTGACAAGGGATTATTAATTTGAGCCTGTGAATTTAACTATGGACGCATTTCATACGAAGGGAAAAGAAATTTTATAAATTTGTTTGGCAAAAAGTGAAAAGCCTTTTGATATTGTTCATGAATCATGATGACTCGAATAGATTAAAAAGATTTGCAATAGAAGTAGGTAATGAACTTGTATCTTCTTTGTCATATCGACTTAACTATGAAGCATGAATTAGAGACATCCTTAGCTGGCTTTATGGACTACGTGTTCTATTCTATCCAGATTCCTTGCTCTTAAAACCTTTCTTGACATTGATAACAATCTATACCTCAATTTCACGTAACCCACTAATTATAAACAAAAATTCAGTTACTACATCAGTTTAGGACACTAATCTGATGACTACGAAATACTATATGCTCTGCAAACACTCACAACAACATTAGTAAACATATATAAGATTGATGCCAAGTCACTATTTAGATGTATAAATGCACCTAGTCACAAAATGTTGTTAGTCTAAATTTTGAGGAGAAAGATTGATTACCATAAAAACGTAATAATGTTTTTATATATAATGTAAAAATTCTAAATGCAAAAGTGTGTAAAATTTGTAGAACTGAAAATCCGGCTTAACAAGTATGACAAGGAAAATGTGGTGTATACACAATACAATATTCATAGGAAGTAAAAACAAAAAGAAGAAAGAGCTACAACGAGTAAAGTAATGTCGGAGAACTAAAGGGCAAGTCAATATCACGAGGGGCAAATGGGTACGAACTTTGGTCCACTTTTCTAATCCGAATCATATTATTGATTTGATACCCCAATCTTCACCTCTTATATTTTATATTTATTAAAATCTGACTTTTTTTTTGTAGATTTAAAAAATGTTGCAGAAACATGTATTATTAACTATATCCAATCTTTTGATTTATTTAAATCTTTTATACGGTTGACAACGGCTGGGTACTATTGAATAATTTTAGAATATATACAAATATTATTGCATGACTTCAAACTTATAATAATAATAATAATAATAATGAAAAATGATTTTATGTTACAATGAACAAAACAATACTGTCCACTCCAGTAAGGCTGTAATGTATTCTGATTTCAAGGGTACATCTCCTTGAAAACCGAAATCTGCTTTTTGGTTGATGGATGACAATATAATATAAATGCCTAGTAATGTATTCACCAACAGTTCAGGCAAGAGATGGTGAGAAATAAAAATAAGATGTCCAAAAAGCAAGTCCTTTCTGTCTCTTTTTGTTTCGACTTTTTATTTGTTTAGAAATCAAAAGTTACAAAGCACCGCTTTTCTAGCGCCAATCTACCTGCTGGAATTTAATAGCAAAACTGCAATACTCTAGCTCTGCGTTGGAGTATAATATAATTACAAAGAGATATGATCTAGGCAGGGAACAAGATGGCTTCTTTATTCTCCATGTCAAAAAGGATCATGACCCACAAAAGGGAGGCCCAGTGGCTTTGGACAATTGCAATCTACGGTGTTCTTTTGAGCACCAACTGTTTGACAAAAATGGCCAAAGAAGAAGTTCACGCAAAGCTACTACTTCTCCAACTGGATCTTTGTCTTTCCTCCTTTCGCTCTTTTCACTTCTCTACATTAACCCCACTGTCAAATACTCACTCTTGCTCTGTCTGTCGGTTTCCATGGACAAGCAACAGCAACTCTTGGCTAAGTGTTCGAGGCAGCGTTACAATGAATGGTTTGTATTTTGGGATGAAAGTTATTGACTTGGAGTTTCTTTTTTTTCTTTTTTTGGTTGTTATATGCAACCGGGTGTCTTTATTTTCAAATCCATTGTTTTTGTTTCTTGTTCTTTTGTTCATGGCTTTTGCGGTACATTCAACAGTGGTCCTATGTTTCGTCATTTCATTTGATCTGCAGCCATTTTCCCTATTCAGTATATTCTTGTTCTTGTATTGGTCTGTTTACTGTTTTTGAATTTCCCTCCACTTGTTTCATTTTTTTTTGGTTCGCCACGTCGTCTCTAATACTGTCGTAGTTGCCTGAGCTTTGCATCTTAGTTTCTCCATGCACCACTTTTTATTATTTCTTGATCATGTGTGTGATGT
Organism: Erythroxylum baracoense; assembly: GCA_025629805.1. Classification (NCBI taxonomy): domain Eukaryota; kingdom Viridiplantae; phylum Streptophyta; class Magnoliopsida; order Malpighiales; family Erythroxylaceae; genus Erythroxylum; species Erythroxylum baracoense. The sequence continues at coordinate 15,699,023 of JAOTAY010000009.1, read as the reverse complement.
TTATATGCACTGCTCGCGCTTACTATGTTTTTTTCCCCCTTTCATTTACATCTAATGGCTCCTTTTCCAATATTTCCATTCCTTTTTCCGTCTTGTCAGTCGTCACCACTCCGGTGATATCAACTTGAGTGAATTTGACACCTGTACTCATGGGGTTTTTGAGATACCAATGAGGGAATACGTGCGGTTTGATCTTAAAGGACTTATCATTGAACTTTGTATGTGATACTTTGGAGTAACTGCGCATGTTCTTTCATCAGTAATTTGCAACTTATCTTTTTTCTGTAGGATATTCCGGGACGTCCCAAGCGACATCACGATAGAAGTGAGTGGAGGGGCGTTTCAATTACATAAGGTAACTTTTCTTATTCTCAGCAATTTCTGTTTTCGTGGAATTGTTCCAGTTACGGAGAATCTTTACCAGTAAAAACTAATGAAGTAATTTGATAGGTCTTCTCACAGCAAGGATGAAAGTATAACGTCAAATGAAAGGATAATTATCTTATTCGTTCTTGAAATGAGTAACCAATAAAAGTCTGTTAAATTTGATGATTTTCATAAATTATGTCTGTTGTCTTGTCTTGGAATCCCTATGTAATTTATGTTCTTTTTAGCAATCATGTTACACACATTAAACTTGGTTATTTCCTTTTATGTTAACTATGAATAGAAACTTTTCAAACTTATCAGTAAAACAATTCAATGAAAGTTTAAATTGCTGTTGAACTTGTAATAGTTATTTCTTTATCAAATGACGCAAAAATAATGGACCTAAATCTGGAATGTTGTTTTTCTGATGTTTTTCACTGGACTCTCTTTGATCAACCTTGAATAGACGGCCTTTTGTTCTTTTTTTTTGTTTTTTTCCTTCGCATGTAAGTCCTGTATCTTGGAGGAACTCAAAAATCTTTTATCATTTATTTTTACAGCTTATTTATATTTAAATTAATAACAAAATATATAATAAAGTACATAATGTATCATACATGTAGGTGAAATTAGTTCCTAAATATCCTCAATAAATACTTGCAAATTTTTTTCTAATAAATACTTGCGGATTTTTTTCCAACCAACTGCCCATTTTTGGGTGCCTCTTCCCATATATGATGCAAGGAATAATGGAATTACATCACAATATCTTTTTCTTCCTTCTAGTTTCGTATTATGGATCTTGGGTCTGGTGGTTAGAGCAAGTACTTTGTTATGAACAACTTACTATGATCTTTTCAGGGAGTAGTTTCTGCATTTAAAAATCCATTTATCTTTAATGTTTACCTGTCTGGTTGTCTTTGCATCAGAGAGATTTGATGTTCTTGCGTATGTTCATTATGGACTGTCATCAGGCTGATGTTACTTAGATGATTAATAAATATTCGTGTCAGACTAATTTGTACCTATATTAGTGATTAATGCACACAAGAAAAGTTCATAATTTTGATGAATCAGTTGACAACGACTTTAGCGACCATCTCTTCTCTGTTCATTGATGCCTTTCAGAAAGATTTCTATGGTTAATTGACTGTTCAAAAAATGTGTATTGGATAAATGTTATCTGCTATCAATGACATATCAAATGGGCTATTTTTCTGTTAATACACCTTGAACTGGCAAATCTAAAGCATATCTAGTTCCTCCCTCTCTCTTTCTCTCTCTTTTCTTTTTTACATATAAAGAAGTGGACTATGCTGGTTCTGATAATTTCAGTACAATCTTTAGTTCCCTCTCGTCTCTCGAAGTGGAAGAATTCGGAAGTTGGTTGCAGAGCACAGAGATGCTGATATTTCGAGGGTGGAGCTCCTTAATCTACCTGGAGGAGCAGAGACATTTGAGTTGGCTGCAAAATTCTGTTATGGCATAAACTTTGAGATCACATCTGCAAATGTTGCTCAGCTTTGTTGCATATCTGATTACCTTGAAATGACTGAGGAGTTTTCAAAAGATAATCTTGGTTCCCGTGCTGAAGAATATCTTGAGAGTATTGTTTGTAGAAACCTTGAAATGTGTGTTGAAGTTTTGCAACAATGTGAGAACCTTCTGCCTCTTGCAGATGAGCTGAAAATAGTAGGCCGTTGCATAGACTCAATAGCCTCAAAAGCTTGTGCTGAACAAATTGCTTCAAGCTTCTCACGCCTAGAGTATAGCAGCTCTGGGAGGCTGCACATGAACAGACATGCTAAATGTGAGGGGGATTGGTGGATAGAAGATCTTTCTGTTCTCCGGATTGACTTGTACCAAAGAGTCATGACAGCCATGAAATGTCGTGGGGTCCGTCCTGAGAGTATTGGTGCATCACTTGTAAGCTACGCTCAGAAGGAGTTGACAAAGAAGTCTAGCTTATGGAATCCATCTGGCCAGACAAAAATTGATCTGCTATCGACCGAACATGAAAAGCTTGTGGTTGAAACAATTGTTAACCTTTTGCCTGTTGAGAAACTAGCTGTTCCAATCAATTTTCTTTTTGGCCTGTTGCGAAGTGCAGTAATGCTTGATTGCTCAGTTGGATGTAGGCTTGATTTAGAGAGGCGTATTGGTTCCCAGTTGGATATTGCAACTCTTGATGACCTTTTGATCCCATCCTTCCGGCATGCAGGTGATACCTTATTTGATGTTGACACAGTTCATAGGATCTTGGTAAATTTCTCCCAGCATGATGACAGTGAAGATGACATGGAAGATGCTTCTGTTTTTGAGTGTGATAGTCCTCATTCACCATCTCAAACAGCATTATTTAAAGTGGCAAAGTTAGTGGACAATTACCTTGCTGAAATTGCTCCTGATGCAAACCTCAAGCTTTCCAAGTTTATGGTCATTGCAGAGACTTTACCAACACATGCACGCACCATTCACGATGGGCTATATCGAGCAATTGATATTTACTTGAAGGTGTGCACAACTTTTCTTTATATTGGTGTAGGAAGTTGCTTTCTACTAACAAATTAATCCAGTAAGTAGAAAGCACTATTCACATTGTGGGGTGTTTGACTTAGACTCCTTTTTTTCAGCAGTGTGAATGACATAATGGAACTGAAGTTTCCTTGATTTTAAGATGCAAAATTAGCTCATTACGAGGTTTCTTTTAAAAAAAATTTCTTGCGCTCTGATTTTTTATTGATGTCCAGGCTCGTCAGGGTTTATCAGATTCAGATAGGAAGAAGCTCTGCAAACTGATTGATTTCCAAAAGCTCTCACAGGATGCTGGAGCACATGCTGCTCAGAATGAACGCCTTCCTCTCCAAGCTATTGTGCAAGTGCTTTATTTTGAGCAAATTAGGCTCAGAAATGCATTGTGTTGTTCTTATACTGATGACGACCACAAACCAATGCACCAATCATGGCGGATCAGCAGTGGGGCACTCAGTGCGGCAATGTCTCCGCGTGATAACTATGCATCACTGAGGCGAGAGAATAGAGAACTAAAGCTTGAGCTAGCTCGGCTGCGAATGAGATTGAATGATCTAGAGAAGGAACATGTATGCATGAAGAGAGATTTCCACAAGTCTCATTCACGTAAATTCATGAGTTCTTTCTCAAAGAAAATTGGTAAGCTGAGTTTCTTTGGGCATAGTTCTTCAAGAGGATCCAGTTCTCCCTCAAAGCACTCTCATAGAACAGATTCTAGGGTGATTGAGAGAACATGTGCCAGCACTGAATAGTTAATTCATCTTACATGTTTTTTTTTTCTGTACTTGATGAGTAATTGCAGGCCATGATCTTACTGGTCTTATGGTCTTATTCTAGTTGTATAACTCATTTGGCCACCTTGTATATGATTCCATTGAGTTGGTGAGGAACGTCTTGCTTCAAGTTGTAAGTTTTGTTGGATACAATTTTGATGTTGTTTGAACTTTAATGTATTTAATGAGTTGTTTGGCATCTTGTCATGGATTATAGATTTGTAGAAAATGTTCATTTCCAATTTGAGTTTGCTTGACTTGCCTTCCCGCTTGTTCTACCTATGAACCCCAACACCCCAGATTACACATCTTTAAGCAGCAACGTCAAGGCAACCAAAACTCTTTCTGGATTATTCCGGAACATTTGGTTTGTTGATTGCTCTTCCCTGAGTGTCAACGCATGATGATGATAACCAGAAGTGCTACTGGATTTTATGTGGAATGATTCAGTCAGATACTCAGAGATCTTAAGAACATTTACAGTGCATTTGTACATAAATTGAGAGAAAATGATATCATGTACACTACTAGATAGAATATGAGATTATGACTTGCAACATAAGCTTCACTTTAACTGCATGCTATTTGATGTCTAAAGCTAGGTATGTAGGAGAGATACACATCAAGTGCTTTATGATGCTTTTAAAAAAGAATGTCTAGCTATCTGGAAACCAGGTTTCAGGCTTGTAGGGTGAACGAAATGATTCACGAAATTGCATTGATAGTTAGGAAGAAACCCTCTTGGAGCTGATGTGCTTTTCCTCTGTTGCTCATCATCCTTGCCGGGCAAGAGAAAGGAAACTCTAAGTAGGCGCGACTTACGAGGGCTGTCGTGTTTCCTCAAGCAGGATTTTAGCTTGGTTTTCTCTCTGGCAGTCTTGACCTCTAAATCCCCATTCCTCTTTCTTGAAAATTCTGAATGCTTCTCAGTGGCAATAGAATGATGTTGGTTGTCGTAAGACTTTGTTCTGCTTGAAGGTGGATCCGCTACTGAATTCTCCTCTTGTTCTTGGTTTAGCCAAGATTCAACTTTAGAATGAATTATAAAACTCTCCTCATCTTCATGCTCCAGGGAGGCTGTCAAATTATAGTATGTGCTTGGAGGTGACTGCTTTAGGCCTCGGTGATAATATTGACGGCTCCCGGCGTCTGATTTTGTCCAGTACAGTTTTGGAACTTCTTGGTCAACATGATTCCTTAAAGACTGCATTTTTCCTGGTCCTGGAGGATGCTGTGCCTCTTTGTGAGCTTTTAGCAACTGATAGATTGTGCGGTTTGGAACAATAAAATACACTTCTCCCAGATTTAAGAGGGACTTGGGATTAACTACGATCCACGGATATCGGAACACATCAGGTCGAGCAACCGAGTGCCTGGGATTCTTCTTCAGGACTTCTGCTGCACTTACAGGTTCTTTGTGAATCTCCACGTGCCTACCTGGGTGCACCAACTTAAGCACATCCTTCTCTTTTGCTATAGATCCCATTTTTTTAAGTTTTTGAGGGAGTTATATTCAAACTCTGAGATGGTGAGGAAGACAGGATAGAAGAACAGGTTCACAGACTTGTATATCTTTCATTAATGAAGTGACATTGCGTTAGTCCCAAGGACCTGCAGAAGTATACAGGAATTGTTCGTGTCAATATTTGACCTTCTTATGATTATCTACTTAAACCTGAAAAATCTAAAAAATATTTGCGTCATTTTCATATTTTCGTATAGGTTTCTATCTGTATGTCCTCCCCTATGTCCTATGATTATCTCCTTAAACCTGAAAAATCTAAAAAATATTTGCGTCATTTTCATATTTTCGTATAGGTTTCTATCTGTATGTCCTCCACTATGTTTTATATGAACACATCCTTTTCAGGTATGTGATGGTCCACAGACGTAACGCTTTTGTTGAACTCATCTCAAAATTCCTCTTCAGTACAAGGGTTCTAACTCTTTTAAGATTGCGATTGGATATGCGATGATGCGGAGACAAGTAATTATTCACACGTTTAAATTTGCGATAAACAATCGAAGGTAGAAGAAAAATGCGGTGCTACCGTAAAAATTAATAAGCAAAAAAAGGGTTATGGTAGGAAATTGCTTCTATGATAAAATTTTTACTTTTCATTAATAACCTTCACTATAAGTATTATTTTTCATTATACTCTTAATTAATACGATTAATAATATATTTTTAAACCAAACAGGTTGGTGTGAGTGGTACAGTACTCTCATCCCTTAATTAGAGGTCTCGAGTTCGAGTCATGAGAATAGAGAAATCTGTTTGACAAGTACTTTACCCCTTATGAGCTGACCCTGTGTGAGCAAGGATTAGTTTGGGTGTGGATGGCTTAAAGGCGCCTTCCTATAGTTGGGACCCTCCTAAGACACCTCTTGGGTTAACCCAAAATTTTTTTTTATGAAATATTTTATTTATTAAATTTATTTTATTTATATTTTCTTATTTTAATATAATATTTTATTATTTATAATTCAAATTTATATGACTAATAATATATTTTTTAATTATTTATACAACAATGAATAGTTTATTAAATCAATAGATTTTTTAGTCATTTTATCTCTTCTCAGCAATCGCAACTGTACTTATCAAACATCTATTTTCACGTTTCAGCAGTTACCAAAATAGCAATCCCAAATACATAAGTACTTATTGAGAATAAGTACTTAATATTTCAGCATATTGATTTTAGCAGATTGTCAACTACCACCACTCCCCCAAATTATGCCTAAGTCAAAATGTGGACAACTCTGTGTTTTACTTCTTTAATTAAAGCCAGACTTGGTGTTTTTGAATGTGGACTTTTAGTTTAACTCGTTTTCAACTTCTTCAGTGTGTTTTCAAAAAAAAAAACTTATATTTTTTATGTGTACTAACTATCAAATGTCATATGTCTAATTAAGTAGATTAAGGGACAATTTATTTTCCTATTTTAAGAGGGAGTTTTTGAGAAATCGGTAAAGTTGCTTATTTGTTATCAAAAGGTCACAATCACATAATTAATTCACGAAAATATTGTAAAAATATAAAAAAAAGTTGCGTAAATTATGACCTTTTTCATGTCCTCACAAAACGGAAAATATTGTGCAACTTTTTGACTTTTACTGTTTGGCTCGTGTGGGGGTTGCTATTGGATAAAAAATATATTTAAAAAAATCAATTATGTACATTGAAATAAGAACATAGATATACATATAAAATAAAATTGTTAAATAATAAAAAAATATACATTAAATCTCTTAATTTCATATTGAATAAATATGTATAAGTAATAAAAATGCTTCTAATTGTTAAATGCAAAATATGGCGAATATACTACGAAGGGAAATTAATTGAAAATGAGACATGATGAAGTTAAATATATTAAAGAGGATAATAAAGAGGTGTTACACAATAAAATATAAATACAAAATAGTTTAGAACAGAATTTTGCAAAAGAATGACTGAAATAGTTGAATAAGAAAAGTTTAAAATTTTACTACTCTAAATGTTTTAATCTAGTTGAATACATTAATATTCTAAATTATTAGTATAAATGGGGAAAATAATCCGACGTAAGCATTATTATATGAAAAATAAAATATAATTTATGATTAAATTTTCAAGTTTACTTAAATAAAAAATAGGAGGATAAATAATGGTTTTTAACTATAAGAAGTAATTTAGAAAATATCAAATCACAAAAGCTGTAGTGTAGATATTTGCCTTCGTTTTAAAATCTTCCCGAGTTTATTTACAAGTTTACTTAACAATCCTTATGATAGTAAAAGGATTTTATAATTATAAGAATATTATAAAATTTAAAATTCCTAAATTAAGGTTGAAAGAGAGCGTTAAAACATGAAATAGTATATTGTATTTGAAAAAACATAAATATTATAGGCTTTACTAGCACATAGAATAGGGAGTCAACCATGGTCTAATTGAATGATGTTACAAAAACGTTTAGGGGGTCCCGTTAATGACAAACTTGTTTTTTTTTTTTTTTCTTGCGTAAACAACATGGAAGGGTTTGTTGTTTTGGAACACACAAACTCGTTAGGTTTTGGCAAAGTCTTCCGATTTCCAACTTCAATTTGCAGGCTACGTCGATTAATCCAACACGGAAGAGTACTAAGAAAGTAGTGTTATTGTGATGGGTATACTAAAAAACAACCAATTAGTCTTGGAGGATAACGTAATCAGATCCAATAACACTTGTTAAAACTGTTACTTTCTTATGATCATAAAGACCTTCTTTCTATCTTTCTTTTGATAATGGTACAATTAATTAATTAAAAGAATAACTCTATGATGGGCATCTTTCAATCTAAAGAAGATGATTGAGTTGGACTCCAACTTTGTAGTGTCTTGGACGCTTTAATTGCTAATAGTCAGACATCATCCTCGGAAAAAATTGACCTGTTATGGATTTATATCACAAATATCATAGAAAAAGTCGATTTGCCGTTCCACTATTCAACATTTTTTGCATTTCCAATATTTAACATTTTTTTGGCAATAATTGCAGCAGGAATACTCCAACCAACTCTCCTCAATCCTCGCCGAAGTCCGAACCCCTCAACTCTAGGAGCTAGGGAGATTCTAGTCTTTTTATGGTTTCACTTCAACCCTGTATATACTATAACAAATCTTAGACTTCGAACGTTTGCTAAAGATATGATAAACTAATTATTAATAACTTGATCAGACCAACATAAAGACTTGTAATTCTCCGATTAAGGGATAATTAGATTTTACATGGACTCTTGGGAAATGCCGACTGCTTTATGAGTTCGAGCCTTTAGCCATTTTGGTATAATTGGCCAAAATGATATCATCGTACTTTATAGATTTAAACTAATTAGGATTAATACTCATGTAGGGAGGGCCATCTTGAACAAGACTAGAGGCAATCTAAGCTTGGCCCAATTTATTGTCAACCTTAACAATTTGAAAAATATATCGTCATAGTGAATAGAGATTTAATTATTTTTAAATATCAAATATAAACTAGTTTGAAATTAGTAAGAATGAACATAATTAGATTTAAATAGAGTAAATATCAATTTCATACTCTATAGCTAATTGGAATATTGAATGATGAAAGAACTAAATTTTAAGCCCCCAACATATACCCTAGAAGTAGTATAGCATGTTTAGAGTGTATTAAGAAGTGAACATAAAAAATTAAGTGCATCTAAACATAGTTAGGGACATAATGGTACTTAATGTAAAAGACACAGGTAAATTAGTAATTTGTTCATTTCGGCATGGACATACATACTTAGACTTGAAATATGGATGATAATGAAATTAATTGATGAGATTATATGCCAATGTGGGAATTAAAGGAAGAAGAAGGACCAAATGTGCAAGTTTCCTAAAGTCAACATATGGACCAATTGGATTAAAGCATGTGTGAGCAATAAGATTAAAACATATATGTCCAGTAGGATTGAAGTATGTGTGTCATGAAATGGGCATGTAAGAGAGGAGAGACGGATATGCATTTAGGGTTTTGAATGCCAAATTTTTCTCTTCTCATTTTCTCTCCATTTCATCTTTTTCATCACACCATTTTGCATGCAAGGAATCAAGCTAATCCTAGGTTGTATTTATGATGTTTCTAGTAGGTGAATCAATACCAGAAGAGCATGAAAGTACCAGAAGAGCTAGTTACTTGATTTCAAGGTTTGGGACTACACCTAGTTTAACTTCTGTTTGTGTATGTTTGAATGGATGGAAATATTCGTTTGGATATGGAATGGTTGTTGTAATGGTGTCTTGGTGTTACTTTGCATGGAATTGGTTGAATATGACAAGATAGTAACATGTAATGGAATTCAGTCTTAGGTTCGTTTGAGTTAGTCCCATTGTTTTGTCCATAACTTGGCCTACATAACTCTAAATTGGGTGATTTCAACTGAGATGAAACTTAAGACATATCACTAAAAATATTTAGAAGAGACCCTAACCTAATTCTAGCTGAATGAAATTGGAATTTGAGATTGAAAATGGTGACCTGATGATGCCCCTATTTTGGAGCATCTTGTGATGTTTGATGCATATCTCATGATTTAAAATTCCAAATGGCTTGATTTTTGATGATATGGAAACTAGAGACATAGGGAAATAAATATATAGAAAACCTCAAAACCTAATTTGAACTTTTATATGTGAAAATTTCGAAACAATTGAAGGTATGAATTCTAGGCAAGGGACACGACAAGAAGGAAATTACACTATTTGAGTTTGTTTTTGTTTATGATTTTTACCGAATCATATACAAACCTTTTGGATGTTTATGAAACTTTGAAAACACTTAGAAATAAATGAAATATGACTCACCATATGTGAATTAGGTGATTAAAAATTGAAAATTAAGATTGATCATAATGTATGCTAAAGGAAATTTACATGTATATATATGATTTATATGCATATTTGTTGCTTATATGTTTATAGTATGATTATACAAGTGTGATTTTGGTACCCTTATAATGGTGGTAAGTTATGACTTACATGTATGAATTCAAATACAGATTTTATGATTTCAAATGAATATCATATGATTTGTTAACATATTGATTAGGAAATTGCAAATGGTTAAATGAAAATGTTACAGTGTTTACTTTATTGTCTTAGTGGTGGATAGATAGGCATGCTTATAGGGTTATAGTGCAACTGCTATAGTTTGACACCAATGATGTCTTCATTTCGAGATTATAGTGTCTCTAGAGTTTGATGCCTTTGGGTATCTACAGTTCGATACTTTTGGGTGTCTACAGTTTGATATCTTCAGATATCTACAGTTCCTATTATCTAAACCCACGGGAATGTGCAGTTCTAACAAGAAAAGTAAATTAAATAGTTATAAATAAGAAATATAGCATGACAACATGAATAATTAGTATTGATGAGCATATGTACTGATTATATTGACGATTTATAATAATGAGCAGTTGTACTGTTAATTTATATTAATGAGTTGTTGAGTATCAATGTTTGGTTTATAAATGTAAATTTATGGTATATGAGTAATGCATTGAAGCATATTTGCATTATGTACTTTGATTATTTATGCCATCACTATTTATACATTTTGTGATATTTATGAATATGTGTGCTTAGCGGATGACTGCTGTGAATGGTCATCCAAACTAAGTAATTCCCACTAAGCTTTCACGCTTAGCATGAGTGTTAATCCGTATGGGTCCAAGTAATATAAGTGAGGTACAGAGATCATCTGCAGGGACCAAGGCCAACTGTTAGTAGTAAATGTACTTTTAGGTTAAAGATGATTGTATATGTAACAGTTTGTAACTAAGAATTTAAGTTATATGTAATATTTCTTTTGGATTATCATATAAATGTAAAGATGTAATACTATTCTTAAATGATAATGTTAAGTGATACGAAAATTTTTAATATATAATTGACAAATGTGTGAAGAAAATCCCTATAAATGTATGTATAGGAATTTAGTTACCATGTATATGGGTGGTTGTAGGTTCCGTATAAGGGTGTTACATTTTGTGGTATCAGAGCCACGATTTATGTGGTTTTGGCAAATAAGAGTCTAGTGATATGTGATATAGTTTAGTGTGTTGGCCTAACACAAATTTCCCTATTTTCTTATAGATAGTAGAGATGGAAAGACCTCATGAAGCTGATGAGGAGTCAGCTGATAGTGTAGTGGGGAGAGATCAATCAGTTTCAGATCCTCCTGAGCCTCCAAGGGGTGAAATACCGATATCACTAGTACCGGAGGAGATTTTCTAAAACTCTCCCATGATATGATAAGATTGAAGGATAGAATGATCACGCCTAAAGCTCTCATAAAATCCTTGAAAAGGCATATGATGAAATAATTTGTGGGGGTAACTCTAGAAGAATATGATAAAGCAGAGTACTGGTTATAGTGGACATAGAGAGTTCTATAGGAGATCAAGTGTTCACCCTAAGAATTGGTTACCTGTGTTGTCTCTCTGCAACAAGAGGCAACCTATGATTAGTGCAAATTAGTCCTACTGCATCCTTAGATGCCTAACCCTCTAACTTGGGAGTTCTTTACCCAAAAGTTCAAAAAGAAGTATGTAACAGAAGCTTATAAAGCAACTTAATAAAAGCAGTTTCTGAATTTAAGACAAAGAAACCTATCTGTAGTTGAGTATGAGTCAGCTCAGCATGTATGCTCCAGAGCCTGTTCTGACAGAGGCATTCCAATGCCGACAATTTAAGGATAGATTGAATGATTCCATCAAAGACTACTTAGTGGTAGTAACTTCTCTATAATAGGTGAGCTACTATCAGCTGGTTGAAGCAACTATAAAAGTAGAGAAGTAAGAGACATTTAAGAGAGAAAGGGCATAAATGAGGAATTTTTCTAGAGTTGGCTCATCTTCGAGCAAGAGGACTCGAGACTTTGATGTGGATTCCTATTAGAAAATTTTAACGGAGGAAGAAAATTTAGATTCACTCAATGCACCGAATGCTTTAATACGTAGTGTCGAACATTTATTGTTGTATAAATTCTTGTGTTTAACTATGTTGAATAAAACCGAAAGTAGCAAATGTTTGACTAAAGAACTTTTCTTCTTATGGTACATGAATCACAAGGTTAGAATCAACACACCCTTTAGAATTTTTAGATCAATTATCAATGTTGTCAATAAACAAAGTTTATATTTTGGAATGGGGCACATTGTTACTGCTTTAGCTCATTTTTATAACCATAATTTGGAAGAGGTGCATACAACGCCACATGATATGTTTGACATATCATTTTTGAGGCATCTCAAGATTGTGGAGGTTAATTCTATAGAACTTTATAATCCTCGAACGTGTATTGCAGTGAAAAATAGGAGAAGCATCAGTATGACTGCATCTCGACCTTCCACATCTTGAGCAGCTCAGGATCTAGAGGACGAAGTGGAAGCAGCAGAAACTAGCGCCCTAGTAAGGGCTGACCAACTCTTACAAACCCTTGAAGAAATAGCCTCTATCCAAAAACATATGACATCTCAACTAAATGAGCTCAACACACAAATGTGGACAGCACATAAGGAGCATCATAGTTGAAAGAAGAGGTTCCTCAACTTTTATCGGAGGAATAATTTTGAAGCTCCTACACCATCACCGTCACCACCATCTTCGGAATAAGCTTTTCTTACCCTTTAAATTTTTAAAATTTGTTATGTCTTGTGTTTCATTGCATTTCTTTTCATGTGTATTTGGTTCCATATTATGTTACTGCATGCTATGTCTTTTGTTTAGTTCTAATTTCTTTAATTTTGGCTTGACTTCAGTATCTTCTGTTTGCTTTAATATCATTCGTTTGTTTTAATTTCTTTTGTTTGATTTGTTTTCAATTTTCTATGGTTTGACGTCATTCCCCTTTATTTGGTTGTTGGCTTGTCACATTGAGGACAATGTGATCTTTAAGTGTCGAAGGTGACATCAAAATTCTTACTTACATTTTTCTTTTACATTATGTTGAATAGGATGCAAGTTTAGGCATTTTGTATATGCTTTGTGTTAACAATGGAACTACACTTGATTCATTTAAATAAATATTCCCATGAGATTCTGTCATGTAGCTGGAATTAGATTGAATGCATGCTTGAACTCGGATTAGGCTACTTGAGTAGAAAGTGAACCATATAGAGTGATGAAAAGTAGTTTGTTATATAAGCTTATTCACAAATTGACATTTGAATAATAAAGTGCTGTAGAGATGCATAATGAGTTTTCAATTGAGCTAAAGTGAGGATTGAGCCATATGACTTCATCTATAGTGATTTCATTTCTTTGTTGAGTGTACTTCCATAGGTTACTACCTTTAGAACTTGCTTTGAATCGGTTTGAGTCTATGAGATGCATGTTTAATAGAGATGATTGAGGCCCTTTTTATGTTAACCCTTGGCTTAAATGACCTACCCGTTAATTATCCCTTGCTACCCCCTTTTTGAGCCTTAACCTTTTGTTCCTAAAAAACACCTAAAAATTTAAAACTTTAACCCCTACTATCCTACCTTTTTCATAAGCCTAGTAAAGTATTAAGTAAAAAATTAATTGGGATTGTATGAAATTTTTACCGAGACAAGTTAAGTATAATTCTGCCTATGGACTACATTGTTTATAGTGCTAGTTTTGATTCATAGTTCTTCCATGTATAAAGAAAAAGAAAGAAAAATGAAAAAAAATGAAAAATGAAAAAGAAAAAAATGAAGAATAAGTGAGTAGCATCAATAAGTGCAGAGTATTAGTTATATTTGTATGTCTCATAGTTATGTTTTGTTATCCCATTTTATCCATTTTGTACTTTAATTATACTTGTGCTTAACCCTCTTTCCCCTCTTTTGACCCACGTTAACCCTTACCACATTTCAACCTTAAACAAGTCCTTTTGATCTATTTACGTATGCAATCATTATAGAAGAGAATTGATGTATTAGTAAGCCTATGGTAAAGTAGTTTCTGATAGGAAGTTTGAGAAAAACACTAACCCTTAAACACTTGAGCGAAATGAGTGAAAGCTGTGAGGAAGATTCATTTGTGCATCTTTACTTATCTTTGAGTGATTGTGTCGATTTTGAATTTGCTTATGTACACCAATGAAAAAGTAGTCATGATATGTGCATTAACTTGATATTTGAGTTAGATTGAATTTAAGGGATTGTATGTTTTGATCTATATGAAAATGAAGTGGTAGAATGGATTGGTTGTATTTACTTTGCTTGACGACAAGCAAGGATTCAACTGTGGGGATGTTAATAGGTAATTGGCATGTGTTTTCTAGCATAATTGTTATTTGTTGTTCTAGTTTAGGATTTATTTTGCATGTTTTCATTAAGTTTGATTTTCAGTGTTCTTCTTATGTGTTTGATGCTAATTGAGGGTAAGAATTGATTATTTTTGTTTAGGAAATAAGAGGGAGCAACTTAGAGGATGAATAAGAGATTAAAGAAGAGAAGACAAAAGGAGTTCATCTGGGACAAATTCCCACGTTCTTGGGAATCAGGCAAATTACCACGGATGTGGGAAATCACAACAGAAATGAAGAGTAGTTCTGTTTATAATTCCCATGCTCATGGGAATCATGCAGATTCCTATGGGCGTGGGAATTGTAATCCGAGACAATCTGCAAGACTTCATTAAACCTAGGATTTTTGGACTATAAAAACATCATTAAGCCTCCATCTTTAGGTGAGATAACACCCACCTGTAGAAACACGATTATTGGGGTGAAGAACACATTTTTGGAGCATTAAGGAAGGATTGAAGATAAGAATCGTTATCAAGGTTGGGCAAAATAGCACATCAACACCAAAATTCCAGATTTTGGCAAAGAAGAGAAGGAGTCTTATATTCAATTTTCTGTCACTTTGATTTCTTCATTTCTTTGTAAAAATGGTTTATTTGATTGATGATGATGTTATGGAGACCATGTTAGGCTAATATCATATTAGGGTTTTCTTTTGAATTATTTTGTCAAAACTCATATTTGATTGGATTGAATGAAGTATCTTTGATGATTGTTGTTCTTATTTGTCATCTTGCAACAAATCGAGAGAGTGAGTGAGATGAGATTCATGTAGGATTTGTACAACAAGAGTTGGCGACCTATAGACTATCAATCAATATGTCAATTGAATAATTAGAAGAGAGATGTCGATTAGTCAGTTGATCACCTAGAGGATAGTTTAGTAACTAGTTGAATTGGTAGAGTGATTGGGTAGGTTGAGAGATCGTTCAATTAATCCCTCTTAATTCGATTAGGGCAAAATAGTTACACCTTGAGAGAGGGTAATTATTACATTAGAAAATTTAGGGTGAGACATAATTCAATCAATACAATAAGAGGGAGACAAAATAAGGAAAAAGAAATTTCTAACATTTAGATTCTTGAATTCAGATTTTCTGCAAATGCGGTATTGTCCATTGTTTACATTAATCTCTTTTAATTTTAATTTAATTTTCAGATTATTTGCATTGCACAATTTAGTTTCTTAACAAAGTTGTTTCTAAATTAAGTGGTGTATAGGCATTAATCCCTGTGAGATCAATATCCGCTATTTTTACTACAGGTCATGACCTGTGCACTTGCAGTTTTTGAGCATAAAATAAGTGGATAGGTTTTACCATCAACACAAGGTCAGTCTATATCCTAGCCACTAGAGGGAGAAGTTAGGGGTAGTCCACAACATCTAATACTGGTAGAGGCTTTTCAGCTAGATAAGCAGATGGACTACTAGAGTGACCACACTATGCCAAGAGACATTAAGGCACATGTAGGAGGTTAACTGGGGACTATTTTAAATATGGGGACACTGATCATTTGATGACTAATTGTCCACAAGGCTTGGGATAGAGTACAACACCTTAAAGGAGCAGAGGAGCATCAATGCACCTATTGCATTTAGAGGACGAGGTAGACCAGGCCAGCCTAGGGCCAATTCGAGCATAGTATCTGAGTCTATTAATCATCCTGTGGCACTAGTTAGTCTGGCATAGGCATATGTTCTATTTGTGATGGAATGTTATCAGTAGATCAACTAGCCTATGATATACATATGACAAGTCTAATGGGCCATAGTGTATATGTGAATAGAGTGTATAGAGATTGCCCTATTATGATACATAAGAAATAGTTTGTTGTTGATCTGATAGAGCTACCATTCCATGAATTTGACTTGATCTTAGGCATGGAATGGTTGTCCAAGCACCAAGTTATTGTTGATTATAGGTTGAAAACAATTGTGCTCAAAGATTCTGATGGTTTAGAAACAGTGGTGAATGGTATTCGGTTTAGTCCTTTAACTAATGTAATATCAGTCATGTAAGCAAGAAGACTTTTTAGAAAAGGTTGTGAGGCATATTTGGCTTTAGTACCTGATTCAAAAAGTGAGAAGGTGAACATAAAATACATACAGGTAGCAAATGAGTTTCCTAACGTGTTTCCAAAAGAGTTAACGAGTTTGTAACCTAAGAGGGAGGTAGAAATGTCTATTGAAATTGTATTTGGTACTGCTTCTATTTTAAGTGCACCTTATGGAATGGCTACTACAAAGTTAAAAGAGTTAAAGATTTAGTTACATGAGCTTTTGAACAAGGGTTTTGTCTGGCCTATTATGTCATTATGGGGAGCGCTAGTCCATTTTGTCAAGAAGAAGGATGGTGTTAGACCCCTAAGTCTTAGATAGTGGAATTGTCTGGGCATTGACGAGCCTTGACCAATGTTTGACATGTGAAACAACAAAACAAGGAAAAGACTTGTAAGGAGAAGGACAAAAAGAGGTAATGTCGAGCATTGGTGCACATTGGCAAAAATCTTTGACGAGATGCAAGATTTGGATGTGAGACCAAAAGAAGGGTTGAGATGGACATCGAGTGAAAGGTTAATTAGATCACACATATGACAACATATGTGAGAGTTCCAAGGTAACTTAATAAGTAGATCAAGCATGGTACAAGCTTTGGGAGAGTTTCGGACCTTGTACGAGCTGACTTGGCTAAGACTAGGTTCTTGGTGGAATAAAGACTTAGTGTGTGCTCAAATGGACAGACTATGGCTAATGAAGTTGGCATGGGAAAGCATTGGATGGACCAGTTTGCTATTGGCTTGGATGACTCATCATCAATAAATAGAGATAAGGAGATCTTAGATGATGTGGCGGATAAGATCGCAGTGGAAGAACCTTAGCTCTAAGAGATAAAGACCATGTGAAAGGATGATCTAAAGATAGAGAAGATCTTCGTAGATATAGATAGATCATTCCTAGGTAAATGTTATTTTTTATCTTGTTATTGTGATGTAACTTAATCCTATTAAATAGTGTCAAATTGGATGGGGATGTCATCCTATTGGTTAGTGTGATGTAATATAATAATGGTAAGATAGGATAAGATGTGATCTTATCTAGTAAAGCTCTATTTGGATTCTAACTTTGTCATTTAGAGGTGCCTATAAATAGCTTATTTGAGCCTTAATCTTCTTAGAGAGAGACAGAGGGTGGGAGATTGATAGAGCATTCTTTGTATACTTTGAGGGAAGTAATAAAGGTTGGAATTATGTTGTATCTCTTGTTCTTATTGTTGCCATGAATATTTAGTTCTTTCCTAGTTTTCTTACAAGGGCGTGAGAATGAAACATTGAAAAGGTTATGAGGCATTTAAGAACAAGTAGGTCAATCAACGATTACGAGGAAAGACTAAATCTTGCTTTAACGGACCTAAGTGAAATTATTGTGCAAAAAGGTTGGCATAACTAGTGAATAAGCTGGTGCTTGAAGGAAATCCTTTGTAACAACTAGTATTAAAGCCAAATTTTGATATGATGGGAGGAAACAATTTGACGAAGCATGTTAACTTAGTGGAGAAACTCATTAGGCTGATTCCTCAAGGGGAGGAAGAGGTGACATCTTACAATACTCAATTCAAGTTATTGGAGGTGCAAATCCAACAGTTGGGTCGATTCCTCAAGGGGAGGAAGAGGTGACATCTTATAATACTCGATTCGAGATGTTGCAGGCGTGAATACAACAATTGCAGCATCAAATAATGAAGTTGATGAAGGCATAAGAGGATTCTATAATTGAGATCATAATCCTAAGGTGTGTCGTTGTAATGTAAGATGTTGGACGTGTTGAAAGTACTTTTGTGAAAGTGCAAAAGCCACAAGTTTTTGATGGTAAGAGGAGTGCCAAGCAGCTCGAAAATTTCTTGTGGGATATGGGGTAACACTTTGTAGTGGCAAAAGTGTCTGATTAGGACAATGTATTTAATGGAGGATAAAAAGTTGTGGTGGAGAGCGAGAACCTTTAATGATATAATTATGAGTAAACCTCCCATTGACACTTAGGAAATGATGAAGAAGGAGCTAACAGATTAGTTCCTCCTTAACAACACTTCATGGTTTGTGAGGGAAGCTTTTAAGAAGTGAAAGCAGGACGAATCAGTGCAAGAGTATGTGAGCAAATTCACATCTTTGATGTTGGACGAGTAGAACATGTTCGAAGAGGACAAGTTGTTCAACTTCATAAGCAGCTTACAAGGTTAGACATAAACATAGTTTAGGAGGCAAAATATGAAAGACCTTCTAAGCGCGATAGCAGCTGCGAATACCTTTGTGGATCTCTGAATGTCACCACTAATTTGAACTAGCTACAAGGTCAAGAAGAATAGCGGGACATGTAATGTCTTTGAAAACGGTAAGGAGAAAGGTAGCACTTTACTATTGAATGCCCAAGACGGAAAGGGACGAGGAGTAAGTAAATAATATGGTCGCGAAAGATCAACGAGAAAGAGAGGAGGACTCAATGGAAGAAGTTTACCTAGTTAGTTATGCTATGTTGGGCGTAGTGAACTTTATAAAGGGGCGTTCGAACAAAAACAAGGAGAAACCTGATGGAGAGGGATATAGGACTTGGAGATATTCCAATGGCTAAGTAGTCTTCAAGGAAACCGCGTTTGAAGGATTGTCCACAAATTATTTTGACGAGTACGTCGAGTTTTTCTGGTAGGGGTGGTTAGTTAGACCCCTAAGTCGTAGATAGTGGAATTATGTTGGCTTTGACGGACCTTGACTAATGTTTGACACGAGAAATAATGGAATAAGGAAAAGACTTGTAAGGAGGCAAGGATGAAAAGAGGTAATGTCGAGCATTAATGAACATTGGCAGAAATCTTCGATGAGATGCAAGATTTAGATGTGAGACCAAAAGAAGGCTTGAGATCGTCATCGAGTAGAAGGTTAGTTGGATCACAAGCATGATGAAATATGAGAGAGTTCCCAAATAACTTAGGTAATAGATCAAATATGGTGTGAGTTTTGGGACAGTTTCAGACTTTGTACGAGTTGACTTGGCTAAGACTAGGTTCTTAATGAACTAAGAATTTAGTGTGTGCTCAAATGGATGGACCATAACTAATGGAGTTAGCATGGGAAAGAATTGGACAGACCAATGTACTATTGGTTTAGATGACTCATCATCAATAGATAGATGTGAGGAGATCTTGGATGATGTGATAGATAAGATCACAATGGATGACATTAGTTATAAGAGATAAAAATAAGGTGAAAAGATAATATGAAGATAGAGGAGATCTTCGTGGATATGGATAGATCATTCATAGGTAGATGTTATCTTTTATCTTGTTATTGTGATGTAACTTAATCCTATTAGATAGAGTCCTAGTTAGATGGGGATGTCATTCTATTAGTTAGTATGACGTATTATGATAAGGATAAGATGGGATAAGATGTGATCTTAGCTAGTAGAGTTTTATTAGGATTCTAACTTGGTCATCTAGAGGTGCCTATAAATAGCTCATTTGAGCCTTTCTCTTCTCAGAGAGACACAGAGGGGGGGAGATTAAGAGAGCATCCTTTTTTATGCTTTAAGGGAAGTAATAAAGGTTGGCACTACACTGTATCTCTTTCTTATTCTTATTGTTGCCATGAATATTTAGTTATTTCCTAGTTTTCTTGTAAAGGTGTGAGAGTGAAACACTGCGAGGGTCATGAGGCATTCAAGAACAAGTAGGTTGGTCGATGGTTATAATGAGAGGTTAAATCTTACTTTAATAGATCTAAGTGAGATTGTTGTGCAAAGGGGTTGGAGCAACTAGCAGATAAGTTGGTTTTTAAAGGAAAACCTTTGTAATAGATGAAACCTTACAAATGTGTATAGACTATAGACGGTTGAAAAAGGTGACTATAAAGAAAAAGTATCCATTACCCAGAATAAAAGATTTATTTGATCAGTTGAAAGGTGCATGGGTATTCTCTAAGATTGATTTGCGGTCGGGTTATCACCAACTTTGGGTAAAAGATGTAACTGTTCCAAAGGCTGTATTCAGGATCGATATGGTCACCATGAGTTCATGGTGTTGCCTTTTAGGCTAACTAATGCACCTGTTGCTTTCATGGATTTGATGAATAGGGTCTTTCGGCCCTACTTAGACTAATTTGTTATATTGTTTATAGATGATATATTTGTCTATTTGAGGAATGAAGAGGAACATGCTCAGCATTTGAGAATTATACTATAGGCTTTAAGAAAGAAGCAGTTATTTGCCAAATTGAACAAATGTGATTTTTGGCTAAAGGAAGTTTCTTTCCTCAAGCATATCATCTCTTTAGAAGATATCAGGTGGATCCTAGTAAAATTGAGGCGATTTTTAATTGGAACCTTAAAATGTAACAAAAGTGAGAGGTTTTCTTGACTTAGTTGGTTTTTATCAGTGCGTTGTCAAAGGATTCTCAGTAATTTCCTCTCCAATCACAAAGCTACTTAGAGAGGGCATAAAGTTTGAATGGAATGATAGATGCTAAGCTAGTTTTAAGCAGTTAAAAAAGAAGCTCACTAATGCTCCAGTGTTGAATCAACTAACTCTAAGCAAAGAGTATGCCATGTACAGTAATGCTTTTAGGAATGGTGAGGGTTGTGTACTAATGAAAGATGGGAAAGTGATGGCTTATGCCTCGATACAGTTAAAGCCACACGAACAGAACTACCACATACATGATTTAGAATTGGTAGCAGTAGTTTTTGCCTTGAAAATATGGTGACATTATTTATATGGGGAAAGATGTAGGATATGCACAGACTACAAAAGTCTCATGTACTTGTTTATATAAAAGGAGCTTAATTTAAGGCAACAACGTTGGCTAGAATTGTTTAAAGACAATGATTGCATAGTTGACTCCCACTCAGGGAAAGCTAATTTGGTAGGAGATGTTTTGAGTAAGAACTCTATTTTAACTCTGTCATTACAGTATAGTAGATGGAGATTTGCACCAGAAGGAGCTTTGAAAGCCTAGTTAAAAGCGAGTCTTGACTTGAGACAGATGATAGTACTGTATAAAAAGATGATGCAACAAATTGTATAAGCAGTACAAAAAGGGAAACAGACTGATTTTGTAATGAAAGATGATGGAAGTTTGTACTTCAAAAGTAGACTATATGTACAGGCAGTAAAGGACTTAAAGAAGAAGTTTTTACGTAAAGCCTATAATATTATGTTCTCTATACGTCCTGGGGTAACAAGATGTACTAAGACTTGAAACAACATTATTGGTGGCCAGGAATGAAGGATGATTTAGTAGTCTATGTGTTCAAATGCTTGACTTGTTAATGAGTGAAAGCTAAACATTAAATCTCGTATGGCCTATTGAATCCTATTACAATTCCACAGTAGAAATAGGATAATTTCACTATGGATTTTATTACAGACCTGCCCCTCACACAGAGAAAGCATGATGTGGTATGGGTTATAATGAATAGGCTCGCCAAATCAGTTCATTTTGTATTGATTTGACCTGACTATTTTATGGATTGGTCAACTGAGTTATATGTGAATGAGATTGTTCACCTATATGGAGTGCCATTGTCAATTATTTTTGACCGAGACCCATGATTTACATCAAGATTTTGAAAAATTTTGTAAGCATCTTTGGGTACTAAGCTCAGCTTCAGTATAACCTTTCACCCACAAATGCACGGGTAATATGAAAGAGTTGTACAGGTGCTGTAAGATATGCTTAGAGCATGTGTTATAGAATTTACAGGTAGTTGGGATAGGTACATTCCTTTGATAGAATTTGCCTAGGATAATAGTTATTAGTCTAGTATAGGCATGGCACCATATACAGCATTATATGATAGAAAATGCAAAACCCCAGTTTATTGGTGATAGATGGATATTTGATTATATTTTACCACCCATATTTGATGTCTTTTGTTTCATATTTTATAGTTTTACGTATATGTGGTACTTAATTTTCTCCAAGTGTGCTTATTAGTGATAATTGCCTTCATGAACTTAAAAGAGAGGAATTTAGGTGAGAAAGTGGCTAAAATGAGAAAATAAGCAATCTGAAAGGAGTGCACGACCATGCACTTTCGCGATATCCGATGTACCTCAACTATCAGCCATGCACAAGACCCTGCATAACTCCAAAAACCTAGAATTTAATATGAAAGTGATGTTTCTTAGGCAAAAGAAAGGAGAAGACTTTAGGTGAGGCGATTTCCAGTCATAGAATCATTCTCTAGGTGCGATTTTGGTCCAGAGAAGTGGAAAACACGAAGAAATCTTCAAAAGATCCATCAGAATACAAGATCAAGCCTTTACATTGCAAGAACATTTGGTAGAAGACATTCAAGGAGATTTAGAATTATGAATATGTTGTTTTCTATTTGCTTTTCTTTCAATGTATGTTTGATTTCATGTTTAATTAAGTGTAACTAAACATCCAGTTGGTATTTAGGTTTGAAGAACCTATGTAAGTACTTTGATACGATTTGATTCCTTTATTAATGCAATTTTTTCGATTGATTATTGTGATATGATTGTGTGTTTTATTGATAATATGATTTCATATGTAGAGATTGAGAAATCTTAGTGTGAATAGATCTACCATAATTAGAAGGAGTTAATTGCAACCATAGAGATCTGATAACATAAATCCTGCTGATTAGTTTCAAACCTAATAGAGGGACTTATAAATCAGTAACAGAATCCTATAAGATTTATCCTGAATAATTCGATTAGAGACCTTATGATTAGTTATTAGTAAACTCAAGATCAGCTACTAGCATACCATAGGAGTCTCCATGGTCCAATACATCAACAAACAATCAAATGATAACAGATCAATTTGTTAAGGTTTTAGGAAGATTTGAGCTTAGATATTAATTTTTGATAATGATAGTTTCTAAGTGAATTCCACTATCATTGTGCTCATTATTGTTTCCTATTTTATTTTATTAGTTTTAGTTTTAATTTATTTTCATTAAAAATCTAAAATCAATCTGTAGGTTAGATGATAGGGGAAGGGTAATTACTAGTATTTATAGTCCTCATAGGATCAACCTGTACTTGTCAGTACTAACTACATATACAACATGCACTTGCATTTTATTATAATATTGACTAATATGCTTTAGATCAATCAAGTTTTTGGCGTCATTATCGGGGACTTTGATATTAGGAAAGCTTGGATGCTATTACTCTAGCCATTTTCATTTTAGTTTTGTTTTATCTTTGTTTTTATTTTCTTTTATCTTAATTTTGCCTTTTGTATTTATTTTATTTTATTATATCTATGGCTTATTAATTTAATTATCTTTTTAATTTCTCTATTTGATCTTGATTTGTAGTTTATTGTAGGAATTATTATTTATTGTCATAGCCACAACTCACAATGATGGATGGAGCAGATAAGAATTTTATAGGAGCCGAAATATGTCTTCGCGATCTATATCATCACTATATGGGAGAGTGAGGTGTCAACACATGTTTTTGGAAGCTTAATCAATATTCAGGTTGTGTAGCGACATTGGTGGGATTTATTAGTACAATCATGAATATCGAGCACCAACGCATAGATGGAAGCAACCTAGCATGTATAATCAGCCTCTTGATGCAGTCTATGAGAACTGCTATAATTCAAAGTGGAGCAACTCTCATCCTTATGGATGGAAAGATTACACTCCAGTTGGATATTTATAGCACCAAGCATCTCCATATATTGAGCCGACTCTAGAAGATAAATTGATGGAAGCCATTGTTGAAATGAAAGCTAACTGACACAAATTCGAGAGCGAAGAAAAGATAAGAGTTAGCTTCATAAATGAAGGGACATTTTAAAAAAACCTTCTAGAGGAACAAGAAAGTGCTACAGACAGACTAATATAATGCCTTGTCAAGAAAGTAGCTAGTTAATGTGAATTCAATATGAGACTTCCTTCACTTGCATATGATGAGTATAATCTTAGCTTCTAACCATCTCAGAGGGAAGAAGGTGAGGAGGTAACTATTACTCTTAAAGATACGATGATTTAGTATATTCAACTTTCAAATATAATGAATCAGGAAACAGAGGCTCATATACATAATATGGTGAATCAAATCGATCAGCTGATGGATATATTATCCTATGAGATGCAAGGGGGTTTGTCTAGTTCTGCTGAAACTGATACTATTAACCAAGAGGCAATCACCCTTAGTAGTCAAGAAGAGCTTCTTAAAGAAGAAGAAGATGATGAAGATGATGAAGAAAACTCCATCCAAGAAAATAAAGTAGAGGAGTGGAAGAAGATAACTAAAGAAGATGAGTCAGAAACCTCTATCCAAGAACAAGAAGAAGAAAAGTGGATAGAGGTGATTAAGGAAGAAATGACAGAGGAACCAAGTAAGGATAATACTGATAAGGTGTTGGTAGTGACCTTAGTTACAAAGGATTCCTTAAGGACAAACTATTCGAGCTAGCCAATGATACATGGAGTTTTGTTATTCCTTACATTTTTCACAAATTTTAATTAAAAAGGACATTAATAGAGCCTATTAATTTTATTAATCTAATTAATTATGTCCTTTTAATCATCTTGCAACAGGTGACTTGCTTACAGGCTACAAAATTGCTTTGTGGAGAAAAAGGTGGAAGCATGCCATTGATTATTGATCTAGGATGACATTAAACATGTAGGTTATGTCGAGCTAACGACGTTAAAAAAGTGTTGCATGAGAGGCAACCCATGAGTTAGTTTTAATTTTATTTAAATTTTCATACTATCTTTTGTTTTCTTTTGTGGTAGTATAGGATTTTATTTCCTGTTATGTTAGTTCTTTTTTTTCTTTTTATCATTTTTCTTTCATATTTTTTAATGATGTTAGTTTCACATTGGATGGATCCAAATAAAAAAATTTCCATAATAAGGGAAATATCAAACATCCCACTCACTTGCATATATTAACTGTTTATGAACAATGAGAACAATGTCTAATTTTAAGTGTGGGGATGGGTTTAATGAATCTTTAACTAATTTCTTTATGTTGACTATAATCCTGATTATAAGTTTTATTAACTAATATCTTGAATTGGTTGAATCTATTCATAAATACTATGTTTCCTTATTGAATATTAATTTGAACTGGTGTGTAAAAGGATGATGGTTAGAATGAAGTTAGTTTTGTAAGTCATATTTTTTGTAATCATTGAAATTTTCAAGTTGGATGACATTGTATATTATTTACATATATATACCCATCTTTTTCGTGAGCTTTTGAGCCTAAGAGTAAATTTTAAAAAATTTTAAAGCTCTTGTTATTCATTCATACTAGTGATATCGTGCATAGTAGGATAACTTTAGAACTTGATTTTATTATGCTTGTTGGGACCATATTTGTGAAAATTAGAAACATTAATATGATAAAGGCACTTAGATTTACCAACTTGTTTAAGCCTTTTTCTTTGAAAATTATCATACCCAAAAGTTGACCTTTAGGAACAACCAAGTTGAGCCTTATCTTTTTCATTGATTAAACCCACATATTAAGCCTTATTTCTACTTTCTTTTAAGACCTCTTATTATTTTGAACCCTGAAAGTTATTTGCATTATTTAATTATTGAGACTCGAAATTTGTGAAAGGTCCAATATTTCTTGATTTGTGAAAAATAAAGCATAAAGAAAGAAGGAAAGAAAAAAGAAAAAAGAGAAGAAGAAAGAAAAGCAAAAAAAGAGAAAAAATAAGTATGTAGTACCATTAGTTTCTCATTGAAAGGACCTATGTATATTTGTAAACAAGTCTTGAAATATGTTATGTAGTAAATTTCTTTCAATTTAAACTTTTTATTATCTCAATCATACCTTACCTAAGCTCCATTACACCCCATATGAAGAACTTTTGATTTTTGTTTCTAGTTTGTACATAAGTGGTGGAGATGTGATTTTATTGCAAGTCTATGGCAAGAATTCTACTATGCATTGATTGAGAGTTTTGACACATTTCACCCTAAACATTTGAGCTCATTGAGTGAAATCTTGGTGAGGGTGTAAAGAGTTATTTGATTTCAATGCGATGATTGATGTGATTACTATTAATATTACTTAGTAAGTTAATTCTATGATAACTTGACTCTAATTGTATGTTAATTTGATTCGGTAGGATATAATGATGTATAGTATGAATGGACAAGTTTAATTTGGTGAAAGAATGATGTTGTGAAATTTGTAATTTTAATTATGGTTTGCTTGAGTATAGGCAAACCTTAAGTATGGGAATGCTTGATAGATGGATAGTTGACTATATTTTACCACTTATATTTGATGTATTTTACTTGATATTTTATACTTTTTATCGTATATTTTGGTACTTAATTTTCTCCAAATGTGTTTACAGGTGATAATTGCCTTAATGAATTTAAAGGAGAGGAATTCAGGTGAAAGCACAGCTAAAATAAGAAAATCAACAATCTAGAAGGAGTGCATGACCATGCATTTTTGCGATATTCAACGTACATCGATTATCGACCGTGTATAACCCAAAAAAAATAGAATTCAATATAAAAGTGACGTTTATTGGGTAGAAGAAAGGAGGAGACTTTGTGGAGGCAATTTATAGACATAGAGTTATTCTCTAGGTGCGTTTGGTCTAGAAATAGAAAGCACAAAGAAATCATCAAAAGATCCATCGAAATACAAGATCAATCCTTTACATCACGATCACATTTGATAGAATACATTTAGGGAGATTTAGAATTATGAACCCATTGTTTTTCTATTTTTTGTTTTTCAATGTTTGTTTAATTTCATATTCGATCATGTGTAACTAAACATTGAGTTTGTATCTAGGTTAGATGAACCTTATGTTAATACTTTGATATGATTTGATTCCTTTATTAATGCAATTGACTTGATTAATTATTGTGATTTGATTACGTGTATTATTAATAATCTGATTTCATACGTAAAGATTGAGAAATCTTAGTGTGAATAGATATACCGCAGTTAGAAGGAGTCGATTGCAACCCTAGAGATAGGATGTCATAGATCCTCCAGATTAGGGTCAAACTTAATAGACAGACTCAAGAATCGATAAAGCAATCTCGTAAGATTTAACATGAGTAATTCAATTAGAGACCTTAGGATTAGTTATTAGTAGACTCAAGGTCAGAAACAAGCGTACCATAGCAGTCTCTAGGGTCTAATACATTAACAAACAATTGGATGATAAAAGATCAATCTGTTAAGGTTTTAGAGGGATTCGAGCCTAGATACTAATTTTTGATAATGATAGTTTTCTAGGTGAATTCCACTATCTCTATGTTCATTATTGTTTCCTATTTTATTTTATTATTTTTATTTTTAATTTATTTTCATTAAAAATCTAAAATCAATCCTTAGGCTAGATAATAGGGGAAAGGTAATTACATTGTGCACTTACAGTTTATTACAATATTGACTAACACACTTTAGGTTAATTAATTGGATAGAGTTTGTTGAGAACAAGATGATTAGGTATGACATAGTCAAAGGCACAAAAGAGAAAGTGAGGGTTATTCAACAAAGATTGAAGGTTGCAAGTGATAGACAGAACTGATTGAAGAGGAAAGATATTGAATATGTGGTAGGTGATAAAGTTTTCTTGAATATTTCGCTATAGAGAAAGGTGTTAAGATTTGGGAAAAAGGGAAAACTTAGTCTGAAATTTATAGGTCCATATGAAATCCTTAAAAGGATTGGACTAGTGGCATATAGTTTGGCTCTTCTTATGGAACTATCCAAGTTGCATGATGTATTCCATATCTCAATGCTACAGAGTCATCGATCGGATGATTCATAAGTGATATTGGTGCAAGAGATAAAGGTCCAACCACATTTCTCATATTATGAAGAGCCTAAGGAAATCCTAGCTAAAGAAGTGAGATAGTTAAGGAATAAGCAAAGTTCTCCTGTAAAGGTGCTCTGGTAAAATCATGGCGTTAAAAAGGCAACTTGGGAACCTGAATCGATGATAAGAACTCAGTATCCGTAGCTATTCAATACATGTATAGATTTCGATGACAAAATTCTTTATAAGGGGGGAGAGAAATGTAAGGCCTCAACATATACCTAGAAGTATTATAACATGTCTAGGGTGTATCAATAAGTGAATATAAAAAATTAATTACATCTAAGCATAGTAAGGGACATAATGGTACTTAATGTAAAAGACATGGTAAATTGGTAATTTGTTCATTTCAGCATGGACATACATACTTAGACGTGAAATATGGATGATAATGAAATTAATTGATGAGATTATATGTCAATGTGTGAATTAAAGGAAGAAGGACTAAATGCGTAATTTTCCAAAAGTCAACACGTGGACCAATTGGATTAAAGCATGTGCGAACAATATGATTAAAGTATGTGTGTCATGAAATGGGCACATAAGAGAGAAGAGAGGAGAGAGGGGTGTACATTTAGGGTTTTGAATGTCAAATTTTCCTCTTCTCATTTTCTCTCTATTTCATCTTTTTCATCACACCATTTTTTATGTAAGGAATCAAGCTAATCCTAGGTGGAAATCAAGGTAAAAGTTAGTGGTTTTTCTCTTCATCTTTATCTTTTCTTGTTTTTTTCATAAAGAGTTTGAATTATAAGGTAGGAATTGGGATTGAGATATGTATTTGTGATGTTTCTAGTGGGTGAATCAATCAAAGCTAAAGGAGAAGAGAAGGAAAAGTACTAGAGAGCTAGTTGCCTGATTTCATTGAGACTATACTTAGTTTAATTTCTTTTTGTGCACTTAGTTTAATTTCTGTTTGTGTATTTTTGAATAGATAAAAAGATTCATTTGGATATGGAATAGTTGCTAGAATGGTGCCTTGGTGTTACTTTGCATAGAATTCGTTGAATATGACAAGAGAGTAACGTGTAGTGGAATTCTATCTTAGGTTCATTTAAACTAGTCCCATTGTTTTAGCCATAAATTGGCCTACAAACCTATAACTTGGGTGATTTTAATTGGATATGAAACTTAAGACATAGTAATAAAAAGCTCTAGAAGAGACGCTAACAAATTCTGGCTTAATGACATTATAATTTGAGATTGAAAATCCTGAACTGATGTTGCTCCTATTTTTGAGTAGTTTGTGATGTTTGATGCATATCTCTTGATTTAGAAGTCAAAATCACCTAATTTTTTATCCTATAGAAACAAGAGACATTAGAAAATAAATTAATTAGTAAATTATTAATTATTTTAAATCATTAATTGAGAACCTAAAAACCTAATTTGAACATTTACTATGTGAAAATTCTAGAACATTTTGAGGTATGAATTCTGGGTAGGGGACACGATGGAAAAGAAATTGCACTATTTGAGTTTGTTTTCGTTTTTGAATTTTTATCAAATCATATCTGAACCATTCTGATGTTTATGAAACTTTGAAAAAAACTTAGGAATAAATGAAATATGACTCACCACAAGTGAATTGGGTGATTAAACATTGAAATTTAAGATTGATCATAATGTCTACTAAAGGAAATTTACATGTATATAGATGATTTATACATGTATTTATTACTTATATATGTATGGTATGATCATCCAAGTATGATTTTGGTACCCTTCTAATGTTGGTAAGTTATGACTTGCACGTATCTTTATGATTTCAAATGAATATCATATGATTTGTCAATATATTAATTATGAAATTGGCAAATGGTTAAAGGAAAATGTTACAATGCTTGCTTTATTGTTTTGGTGGTAGATATATAGGCATGCCTATAGGGTTACAGTGCAGCTGCTACAGTTGACACCAATGGTGTCTTCATTTCAAGACTATAGTTTTGGTATCTATAATTCGATACCTTCAGGTATTTATAGTTCGATATCTTCAGATATCTACAGTTCCCATTATCCACACCCACGGGAATGTGCAAGCCTCACACAAAAAATAAATTAAATAATTATAAATAAGAAATACAACATGATAACATGAATAATTGGTATTGATAAGCATTTTATATTGATTGTATTAACGATTTATAATGATGAGCAGTTGTATTGATAATTTGTATTAATGAGCATTGAATATCAATGTTTGACTTATAAATGTAAATTTACGGTATATGAATAATACATTGAAGCATATTTGCATTATGTACCATGATTATTTATGCCATCACTATTTATACATTTTATGATACTTATGAATGTGTGTGCTTGGCGGATGACTGCTATGAGTAGTCATCTAAACTAAGTATTTCCCCACTAAGCTTTCAAACTTAGCACGGGTGTTAATCTGTATAGGTCTAAGTAATAAGAGTGAGTTACAGGGAACCTCTGCAGGGGCCAAGGTCAACTGTTAGTAGTAAATATACTTTTGGGTTAAAGATGATTGTATATGTAACAGTTTGCAACTAAGAATTTAAGTTATATGTAATATTTCTTTTAGATTATCATATAAATGTAAAGATGTAATACTACTCTTAAATGATAATGTTAAGTGATGTGCAATTTTGTAATATGTAATAGACAAATGTTTGATCACAATCCCTATAAATGAATAGAAGTGTATGCCATTAATTTATGTATAGGAATTTAGTTGCCATGTATGTGGGTGTTTGTAGATTCTGTATAAAGGGTTTTGCAATTATAATCATGCATGGATATATTAAATCAAGCCATTTTGATATATCCTAATATTTAGGTGATCAATAATATACTACTAGACGTAAATTTTGATTTATGAATATAAATTGTTTAATTATAAAAATAAAAATAAAAATAAAAAATTTTATTTTATTTTATTTTATTATTAAGAATCTAATGGATTATCATATCAAGATATTAAAGAAAGAAAATTAATTTAAATTAAGTTAGACTTAATTATAAAGTTTAATTAACTTTAATAATTAAATATAAGATATATGATTTTACTAAGAATAAATTATAATTATAATTATAACTAGAGTTAGACTTTAATTATGATTAATAATTTAATTAGAATTATAATTGAAAGAAACCATATTCTTTCTCTATAAAAGGGAAAGACTCAAGGGAGCTTGTGCTCTTATCAATCCCTCGTAAATTTTGAGTTATCTTTCTTTACTTCATAAATGGCAACAAAGTTTGTCGTTGGTTAAGCTACTGGCAGGTAGTTGGCAATGCCCTATCGATGCTTTTAACTACAAAGGGACAAATCGACAGAGTATAAGACTTATGACCCCTAAATGTTTAAACATTATTAGGAGAGAGTTAACTATTACTGTAGCATGAGATGTGGCTAACTAGGTTAAAAAAATGAAAAATGCACACGCCTCGTAGAAAATTGCCAATGGATGCAATAGGCACATCAAATAATCCATCCCTTTTTTTATTTTTCTAAAATACTTTAATTTTGTTAAATTAATTTTAATTAGATTATTAATAAATTAGTATATTCTTAATAAACTAGAGCTTTTTCTAATTGATTGAAAACTATTTTCAAAATTTTTAATTTTTATTAGGAATATTTGTGGAATTTAATTAGCTTTTCAAGATTTGAATTATTAAATTAAATTAGTTATCAAATAAATAATTGGAATCAAGAAACATTTTTAAAGAAATAGTTTTCATAATTAGATTATGTTAGATATAATTAACATTATATTAATTATAAAGAGGCATTAAAATTTTAAGAATTTAAAGTCATTAATTAAATATTATTCTGTTGAAAATATAGTTGTTGCCTTCCATTATTTAAGTATAAAACTTTATTTCTATTTATTACAAGGCCTGTTGAGCAAACTAAAGATACTTTTAACACGAATATGTTTTGTCTTAAATTAACAGTACCTATTTAACTAAACTGATATGATTTGGAAGAAAAAACTCTAGATCATATGAATTTGGAGGTAGGATTAGAAATAATGTATAGGATATATTTCAAAAAATATCTATTACTTAACAATTATAGGAGTCAAATAAGATGTGGTTGATAAAGATGTTATCTACTTAATTTAAGTTTATTTAATTTGGTGAGCAAACTTAAGATAGTATTGAGCATTATTATTTTGAATAAAATAGTGAGAGTGAATAAATATTTATGAAGGTTCTTATTTATTTGATTTTTGTGGTATAAACTAATACTTGCTCTTTTATATTTTGATCACTAGATAAAATGAATATCATGGATAAATAATTTGTATCTCAAGAGTATCGTAGATTCTAACAAGTTTACTAGACCTAATTTCTTCTATTAGTTTCTTGACTTCAGAATTGTTCACAAGCATGTAAAGAAGTTGTATGCTCTTGACATTACGATTTTACCAAACTTGATGTGAATGCAACTAATAAAATATAGGAGAGATATCATTATTGATGATGTAGAATAAGCTACATGTGTCTCCTGAGCTTTAAAGGCAATATAAGAACATGGATGTTAAAACTATGATACTAAATCTGAAAGAGTTATTTGGTGCACAAAGTAGAGTAGAGAGGTATGAAACTTCCAAAGCATTATATCAATACATGAATGCAAAAGGATGCCTTTAAAAGGAATTAAAATATGTTTTTGTTATATAATTTTTAATAAGGGAAAAAAGTTTCTAAAAAGAATAAGAATGAGAAATATAAGGCTTTTACTAAAGTAGTAAATCTAGCTAGTGGTATCAACACGAACAATGATAAGGGCATGCATTTTCATTATGGATTTAATAGAAACTAGAAGAAGAATTGCAAAGTTTATCTTACGAGCTTGATGGATAAGAAGCTTAAGGAAGCTTCATACTTATATATCTTTATCATCGAAATAAATCTTTTTACTTCTTCTTTTATAATCTTAGATATTAGATATTTTCTTATAATTCTCAAATTTATAATAATGTGTAGCTATTAATAAGGACTAAATCATTGAAGAAAGGAAAAAAGGACTTTCAAGTTGGTAATAGAGCAAGGCTTGTTGCATTAATTGTAATAACTTATAGTTTCTTATAAACTTGTACAATAACTAAATAATTGTTATTATGCTCTAGTTATTAAAAAAATTATTTCTATTTCTTATTTATATACGAATTGATTTGTTATTAAGAATAAAATTTGTTCTTTATATAAAAATATTGTTTATTATGGATCTAGATTACTTACAAATAGTTTTATAAATTAGATATAAAAGGTCGTTCTTCAATATAAATAGTAAGAAAAGAAAATTAAGTAGGAAATCTATATTATTTATTACATTATAGGTAAGGTTATATCAACAAGACTATAATCATAAAACTACATAAAGAACGATATTTGGATCCCTTTGTTTATAAATTACATGAAGCTTGTTAATGTTTTTTGTTAAATAAGATGATCAAATTATCTTTTAGTGGAAAGGGAGAATGTCATAATGAATTACTAGAGCTTATTCATATGTCTATTGCTCTTGTTAAGTCAAGAGGACTTTACGATGATTAATTTTGATGAAAATCAAATAATAATAATGTTAAAAACAAATGAACGTTTTTAACAAGTATGTTAAGTGTGCAGAACAAGTATAGGCGCAGACGCAGATGTAGACGTAAAGTCAATATAGACGCAGATGCAGACGCAGACGCAAAGTCAATATAGACGCAAACACAGACGCAGATGCAAAGTCAATGTAGACGCAGATGCAGGCGCAGACGCAGACATAAAGTCAATATAGTCGCAGATGCAGATGCAGATGCAGACGCAAAGTGAATATAGACGCAGATGCAAATGCAGACGTAGACACAAAGGCAACACAGACGCATAAAAAACATAGACGATACCATGAAGATACATTAGTACATCAGAATAGTTATTTAGTCAGAGTGAGTTACAGAACTCAACTAAGTGACGGTTACCTAGAAGCAGTTATCAAGAATCAAGAAGCAGTTAGAGAAGAAGGCTATAAATAATAGTCGTAGTCGAAGATGCTAAAATCTTAGAAAATCTGAGACAAGTTAGAAAGCTAGACAATCTGAGAGAAAATTCTTACAGTGTT
>JAOTAY010000009.1:15629111-15659289 GCA_025629805.1 Erythroxylum baracoense | reverse complement strand
TTAAATTATTTATTTTTAAAAATTAAATATTTTTATTAATACTTTATTAATAAATATTATATCAAATATTAAAATAATTTATTTTATTTTTATTTAATGTATAATTATTATTAGTAATAAAATATTTATTTTATTTTAAAAATAAAATTATAAAAATAATAAAAGTTAAAAAAATAACAAATTAAAAAATTTTTGAAAAAAGAGGCGGGAGAAGAGACGGGGGGAAGTTTAAAATTTTTTAATATTATTTTTTATTTTTTTAATTTAAAATTTAAAAATTTTGCAACTTAGTCCCTATACTTTTTGAAATTTCCGGTACCACCCGGTATTTACAATACCGGCCGGTACCGTCGGTACCAACCGGTATTGGCTGGTACCGACCGGTATTTGAACCCGGTACCCAAATTCAAATTCTGGTACCATTTTCTGGCCGGTACGGTACGTACAGTCCGGTACCGACCGGTACGATACGGAATTCAAATCATTGATCCAGAGCTGAAGTTTTAGGCCTAAAAATTGGAACAAAAATGTAATAGTCATGATTGGCAATATTTGCTTTACATTGTTTGTTTTAAAAGTTATTATTATAGCTACATATAAGCCTAAGAACCCATTGTTTTACTCTTTCTAGCTATGCTGTAGTAGGTGCTAAAGCTTTTCAAAAGTCTTTGATTTTGACCATGGAAGATAGAGCTGGAAAAAAGGATGAGATTATGGGGAGGTGTGTTATCCTTTTGCTACTAGTACAAAGGAGATTGAACCATAAGCCAATCAACGTTAGGTGGTTTAATCTCGAGAAGTATGTGACGGTAGAGGGGGGAGCAAAAGAAGGGGATTAAGCTACAAGATGGAGCAAAAAGAGAGAAATTTGAAAGAGAGAAACCCAAGGAAGTCCAGACGTTGTGATAGCAGAGAAAAACTAGAGAGAGAGGGGAGAGTTATTTGGATTCAATTAAGGTTTCAGAATAATTTGAAAATTAGTTTCCTGATTTAAATAAATTAGATTAGGGATTTTAGTTAAAAACTTAACTAAAATAATTAAGATACATAAAGTTTTAAACACAAGTTAGTGGGCTCCAATATGCTATGCATCAGTTATTTTAAAATAATTTTAAAAGTACGACATTTGCAGTAACGTCTCTAGTTGGAAGTTTAATTTCATTGTTCTTTTCCATTTACTTAATGTCTATTTTAAACATTTTAAAAATGTAATAATTGAAATTGAATGATCTAAAACATTAGGATTAAAATTATATTACCATAAAAATGATAAGGTTTAGCTAAAAATAAAATGAAACTTCATTTGGACTTTTGGTTCTAAGTGCCTGGACATAATTGAGCCCTATACTTAATGCTTAAGTGTTTAGTATATATTTAAATCTACAAAAATAAATATAAAGATTTGTTTTATTTTCTTTCTTATTTTCAATATATACTTGTCTAAATGTTTGATGAAAACTAAGATTAGAGAGTTAAAATATAAACATGTGACTACGTTTAAAAACTGCGATAAATAAATACTTATCTCACTATACCGCAGATTTAAACACAACTCTAATCGACCAAACATTATCCTAAACGTTACAAAGAGCTATCACCCTCGAGAATTATGGGTCAAGTTGATTAGACATCGATATTCAGTTGATTGATAAGCGATGCTTGAAAAACTTTAAAACATTAAAAATAATTATCAAAAGTACCTAAAATGGACATATTGTTCACAAGAAACATCCACAACAAAATATTAAAGCACGGTCAAATCATAAAATTGATTAACAAGTCACTTTAGTACAATTATTAACCGACCCTATAATATTCATAAGGGACAACATAATTTAATTGATAACAGGTTACAAACTTGATTAGCAACAAACTTTAATGTAGTTATTAACTAACTTTGTGATTAATCACAATAAACAATAAATAACTATAGGGTTTTATGCAAAATTTTTTTTCCAATATCCTAAAGTGTTTAATCTAGATTTTTTAATACAAACAGTTTAATCTAGATTTTTTAATACAAACAGTTTAATCTATTTGACTTAGTTGTATAATGAATTAGAGACCATATTAAAAAAATTAAAAAGACAAACATGTTAAAAATTTGGATACTAATTAATGAGGGTCATAACTAGAAATACTCATTAAGCAAATTCATCTGCATTCACAAATAAAGAGCAACGATTCCATGTATAATGCAGACAACACTTACTTACAAGTGACACAATCCTCATATCATAATTTTATCGGACAAGTAAATATGCATTCAACACCAACATTTGCATCATTCACACTGCTGTCCCTTTTGTAGTTGAATCGAGCTACATTGTACTAGATATAAAAAGATTTTACACACAAGAAAGATCATAAATCACCCTAGCACGTAAGAGCTTATCGTTAGACCCTTAACTTTCGGAGCACTTCTCAGCAACCTCCAATGAGGGGCCTTAGGGGGGAGGTTAGCTGGATTCACGCATGAGAGAGGCATGCGAAAACACTAAGGCAAACGTGGGCGAGTGTGATCAGACTTGGTGCGAATTTTGGTAGATTCTCGGACCAAGTGAAGATTGACTCGGCCCAGGCTAAGGACTTGACGGACTAAGGACTTAAACTATGCTCGGATGGATGGACCACGACTAATGGACTTGTTGTGGGAAGCATTGGATCAGGCTAATGTGCTATGTGGGCTTCGGCGAGATCACACTGTATCATCAGCGGATGGAGATCGTGGGGAGATCCTGGATGATGTGGCGATGACGAGGAGTTAGAGTTACAGTGGAACACAACATCTGAAAATAGCAGAGATCTTCGGGGATAAGGATGCTAGTTTCCTAGTTGAATGTAAACTCTATCTTTTTGTTATCTTGTAGATTCTATCTTATCAGTTAGAGTCTTATTTAAATGGGGGTGTCATCTAATTGGTCCACATGATGTAATCTAATAGAGATAGAGGTGATCTTAGCACGATCTTAGGCAGTTCATTTTGAGTGGGATTCTGAATATAACTTGGCTTCCAAGTTAGTGTGCCTATATATAGCTCATTCAAGCTTTGCTCTTCTCATTCAATTAGAGAGAGAATTCCTTTTATTCTTTTGAGGGAAAGTAATATAAAGATTGGTTTTACCGTATCTCTAGTGTTTCTTTGTTGCCTTTGTTTCCTTATTGCTTCCATAGTATTGTTTCTTCGAGTGTGTGAGGTAAACACTTCGAGAGACGTTGAAGGCTGAAGTCTTGCTTAAGCGGACCTAATTGACATTGCCGTACAAAGGGTGTTGTTAGTGATCAACTTCAGTGAAAGTTCGAGTCCTAAAGGTGACCTTTGTATCAACTAATATAAGGGATGGTTTATGATAAGGGCTGGTTTATGACAACAATGGTGTGGGTTTATTATGATATTTTTATACATAACATATTGGCACAGGGGGTGGTGTATGGCGATGGCAACAGTATGTGGAAGCTAGGGTTTCTCTTTTTGGATTTTAAGGTTCCTTGAAGTGAATAAAAGGGGTGTTTGGAAATGGGTTTAGGACACTTGTATGACTACAGTAGTTGAGATGGAGTGATTTTAAAAACAGTTCAAAGGATATGACAAGAATATGATCAAGTTTCAAAATAAGGTACAAATTAAAATTCATTCTTTATTATGATTTGATTATTATTCATTTTTATAGAATATTAGTGATCTTAACTTTTAGGAAAAATATGAAAAAAAATTTCATAACTATTTCACTACATGCGGGTTTAAATCCCAGCTCGACTTCCAACAATATAAACTGTCATCATTATGTCTTCCTTCCTAATTTCATTTCTTTTTTCTTTTTTTTATGTACTTATTATGTTGCTGCTTATGAGAGCTGTCTCTATTTAATGAGAACGAATGGATTCATTATAAAAGAAAATCTAAAATCAAAAGATTAAAAAGTATTCTAAATACAAAGATGATATGGCGGCCAACTATTTCTAAAATTGTTTTATTTTTCTCCTTATTGTGTTCGTAGTTGAAAGCAGAATGCTTAAAATCAAGTCTTCAAAAAAGTAACGTTACATTTCATGCACTTGTGTATCTTTAAGTGTAACTTTATAAGAGGCAAAACGGGATTAAAGGATTGTATGACATTTTTCACCATCTAGGCCTAAAAACATATTCTCTTATAATACTAATGTTCCTTATTTAGGTATTTTAGTTACATGGAATATTGAAAAGGTTTAAACATATTTTTGATGCTAATTTAGTTTCTTTTTCAAAAATTTGTGTACTTTGATGACCCATTCTAAAGGGCATAAAATTCATGTTCGTATCATTACTTCCCAATCCAATTAAAACCTTATCCTCGGGTCATACTCAAGATTGAAATAAACTTCTTTGAATTATTCTAAATCCTCCCATATAGCTTCATAGGAGGTTGAGTGTCCTACTAATCAATAATTGAGTAACTTTACCTTTTAGGTGATAAAGCAAACAAATGTAAGAGAAAAGTGAATTATATGTAAAAATTACAAAGTACTTTCAAATTGATAATATCCTGCTAAACAAAGTAAGTTTATAGATAGAAGGTTCTATCAATTTTCGAAAAGATCCTGTTAATATTGAAAATGAAAAGATCATGTTAGTTGTTTAAAAACAAAAGAAGCCTATCAATCGAA
This sequence comes from Erythroxylum baracoense, assembly GCA_025629805.1. Lineage (NCBI taxonomy): Eukaryota > Viridiplantae > Streptophyta > Magnoliopsida > Malpighiales > Erythroxylaceae > Erythroxylum > Erythroxylum baracoense. The sequence continues at coordinate 15,654,645 of JAOTAY010000009.1, read as the reverse complement.
AAGATCCTACTAGCTCTCAAAAGGAAAGTGAAAAATCTTATAGGTTAATATTTTCACAAATTGTCCGATTTTACGTGATCATCTTTAGCATAAATAAAAGCAAAAATCATTCAAAAGAAAAATAGCAAATGACACCAAAAATTTGGCAACGTAGTTCAGCACCCCTTACTTACATCTGCGGGGCTCTCATCCATATTAATACTTTTACCGAAGTACAATAGATTTACCCAAGGCTTTACTGAGCCGACACCACTCACCCCTTGTCACTATCTCTCAACCTCACTTCCCATAAAAGGTTTTCGCATCCAATAACATGATCAACTCGTGTTAACCTCTTCAGAGGATTTTTCTAAACAACTATTCATTAATTACAACACCCTCGCAGCTAGTTCACCAACATAGGTACATCCAGCAAGTTAATCTCATCATCAATGCAGCTTCAGCTATTTTTCAAGAGGAACAGTCAACGCATACTTCATGCTCAACAAACACTTGGAGACATACACAATTCTTTACCCGCATGTGTAAAACCAGTAGTCGTGTGTTATTCCCACATTTAATACTAAAACTGAAGCCAACAACAAAACATGTACTACGCTTAGCAGTCACGCACACACCTTCACTTATTTAGCCGTAGGTCATATATATATTTCATAAAACCCACCATCATATGTTTTAAAAAAGGTCACTTAATTCCCAATTGAACTTACAGCAATACCCCTTCTTCCACTACATTCACGTAAGCTAACTCAATTCAAAACCAAATTTCCAACAATATCCTTACCCCTTCTTCCATTGCATTCACGTGAGCTAACTCAATTCAAAACGAAATTTTCATCAATATCCTTCATCAAATTCACATCTATGCAAGATAGAATTCTACACAATCTAGAACATTATCCAACTAGTTCTTTTCAAATCAAGATAATAAAAAATGCCAATTTAGAAAATTATGCCAAAATAAAATAAATAGATATATTTAACATATATCTAACAGAAAGGAGCCTATTAATTGATAGAGTCTGCTAGCGCTCAAAAACAAAGGAGCCTGTTAATGTTTAAAACAAAAGGAGCTCATTAATTGTTTCAAAAACAAAAGGAACCTCTTGTGATGTAAAAACAGAAGGAGCCTATTGTAAAACTAAAGGAGTCTCTTGAAAACAAAAACTTATAATGCGAAAATTTAAAAGTTAGGAAGAGAGAAAGAATGACACAGTCGATTTATACTGGCTCGGCAAATAACGAAGCTTACGTCCAGTCTCCAATTATCTAACTTGAATATTTCACTATAAGAATCCAAGTGTGAAATTTGACAAGCCTCTCCAAGCTCAAAAGTACATATTTTTTAAGGTTCTCCAACATTTCACACTCGAAGTGTTTACTAAGTCTCTACAAGCTCTCAAAAATAAATATAAGTTAAGCTCAATGTAAGCTTTCAAAGAATAACAATCCCTCTCAACATAGTGTTTTCACTTTCCAAAACACAAGGAGTTTGATGTAACTTTTAAAAATAATAATGTTGCTTAAGTATTTTGAAAATCTGTATTTTTCGTAAATACAGTGTTTCTTCGTTAAGTAGACATTTTCTCCAAATAATTGTTGTTTCTTTTCTATCCTGAGTTGACTTTGTATCTAACAAATATTGGATATCATCTCTGCTAAAATCTTAGATATTCAGATGTTAAGATAAAAGTTCTGTCAAACTTCTAGAGCTAATTTTTCAAATTAGTAAGATCCTTCTGGATGTTATGAAACCATTTCTAATTAGGTAAGTTCATAAAGAAGATTCCTGCAAGAAATGAAGCAATTATCCTATGACTTTATTTTCCTTTTAGGAATTATATCATTGTCTATACAAGGAAACAAATCCAATTTGAATTTTGAAATATTATATAATTATCATCAAAATTGTTAAATATAAACCTTAAGCTACGTTAGGGAAATGAGCTTGCATCTCCCAATAATATTTTTTGGACTCAAAATGGGATTAACTCCATCATTGAGAGCAACTAAAGGCCGAGACACTTGAATTTCTGAGTTCTCGTGCAATGGTCAGAGAAGGGAAATATGAAAAACAGGGCGAATATGAGCATTCTATGGCGGATTTAACTCATAAGCTGTTGCGCCTATTTTCTTAGTATACAGAACGACCTAAAAAATTGTTTGGAGAGTTTCTGAGGTGTTCGACGTCACGCTGTGACTTGATGGTAAGGACACAATTTTACATACACCTAGCCCCCTTCTTAAAAATCATTTTCTTTTCAATTTTTATTATCCTGTTGAGCCATACAATGTCTATTTTGATGAGGTTTGCTTTGATTTTGGTTAAAAGGTTTTGTTGGTAGGTTAAGGCTTCATCAGTAGAGGTGATTAAGGTAAATCCAATTAAATAAGTGAAAATAATTGGTGGATGGGGTTGTATAAGGGTTCATATGGCATCATTTGATGGTGAAGTTAAAAGAATTGTTATACCAGTACTCAAAAGTGTAGAAATCAAGACCACTAATGAAGTTTGTTAATGGCAAAGTAGCACAAATAGGTTTCAAGACACCCATTTAGGACTTCCAGCTGATCATCGGTTTGCAGGTAGTAAGCGCTACTGTAGGTGAGTGCTATACCCTACAACTTGAAATTTTCTTTCCAAAAATTGCTAATAAAAATAGGATCATAGTCAATCATTATCAAATTTGGCATACCATATAACTCGAAGATTTTTGTCATGAAGATGACAACTAGAGAAGTTATGTATTTCGGTGGTAGGGCAATGATATGATCATATATACTTTATGAGGTGATCCACTATAACCCAGATGATTTTCTTTCCATCGCATCTTGGAAGTTTAAAACTTGTCTCCTAAAAGATATTTCTTTGATTGGTAAAAATTATTTGATTAAGCATGTGTTTAATACTTCTTCATTCGGCAAAAATTTAAAACTTGCGTCCTAAAAGAGTCCACTTTTTAATAGTCCACACATACATTTTTCTTGTGTGTGGGTTGAAGCAGATCTCCAGGGAGGAATCTTTTTACTAAAAGAGCCACTAGAAGCTTGGACTTAGAAATTACTACCCCAACATTCATACTAGATGCATCAGTTACTATATCAAAAGGCTTAGAGAAATCAAGAAGTTAGAGAATTGAAGTTGTTATCATGGCTATTTTTTATTTTTCTAAAAGCCTCTATAGTTATAGAAGTCCACTTGAATAAGTTAGTATGTAAAAAAATCTGTAAGAGGGCTTTCAATAATAGCATAATGACATACAAAGCAACAATAATACTCTGTCAAGCCTAAGAAACCCCAAAAGGGTCGTGATTAAGGTTGGGCCTATCTATTGCAAAAGTTCATTTAAATAATTTAGCATAAAATTGATGTGACTATAATAAACTTAAAACCTAATCAAGATGCTCCAAATGCTCACTCTAATTTGGACTATAGATAAGAATGTAATCAAAAAAGACTAATACATATTTCCTAACAAATGGCCTTAATAAATTGTTCATTACAATTTACAAATTAAAATGTTTAGAGAGCATTGGTTAAGCTAAACATCATAACAAAATATTAATGCCATGCACTATTCGAAATGCACTCTTATAAGAGTGCCCTTCAACTATCTTGATTTGATGATATCCAAATTGTAAGTTGATCTTGGAAAACACCTCAACACCAAATAATTTGTCGAACAACTCCTCAACTATCAGAATAGGAAATCTATATGGAATCGTGAGTGCATTAAAAGCTCAGTAATCCACCCAAAAACGCCAAATTCTATATTTCCTTTTGACTAATAAAACTAGTGAGGAAAACAAGCTTTTACTAGGTTGAATAATTCCTCCTCTTAACAAATTAGAATTCAATTATGCTATTCTTTCATTTTAAAAGTACAGATAACGATAAGGTTTAATGTTAACTAGTGTGGCATTAGGTTGTAAATGGAGTATGTGGTCATGAGGATGGTTTGGTATAGGAGAAGGGATTGAATGTTAGGGGGAAAGAAGAAATCAAATATGAAAAAGAGGGGTCAAGTATAATGTTTAGGTTAGTGGATGTATTAGGTTAGATTGAATAACAAAAAAGAGAGGGAAAAAAAAGATATAGATTATATTCAATGAAAATGAGATAATTTAAGAATAAGTCGTAGAGGTGAAGGTTGATTTACCCGTGAATTATGGCAAAGATCCATTATAATACGAAGACATGGCAAGGATTTAAAATTCAGATTAAATAAATCTTAAGATCCTTAACCATTGAATACCTACAACAAAATATGCTTCTTATAAGGGTAAAACATAAAATGAACAGTGAAAGTAAGATGTTAGACCGATATCAATACACTAACCATCACATTGGAGAACCCTTAGTTTAATTGGTCATATTTAGATTGATTAAGTTAAATTATTTAGTTTAAATTAGAGTTAAACTAAATAATTTAAGTTAATTTAAATTTCATTAAAATATGTGAGTCTTGTTATGCCACGTGGCATAACGAGGCTTACGTGATTAACAAAAATAATAATTTTATATCACATTAATATTATCGTATCACATAATCAACAGAGAGATAATTCTGTTAATATTTTTGATCTAAATTAACAATTTTGTAAATGTTATAATTCATTTTAAAATATTAAAATTTAATATGTGTTTTGACATAAATACATTCTTTTGTCTTATATAGAATGATATTCCTTATGATTACTCCTAGACTGCATCTCATTGATGTTGATTCGGTTACTAAGTTTGGTGGTTAACTCATCATTTGATATTTATGTGAGCAGCTCAACCAAAAGTAAATTCACAAAGACTTCAAATCAGGTTGTGTTTTCTAGTAATTCCGTGAACTTTTCTAAAATATTAACAGCGTGGTTGGTTCACCTGTTAGAATAGATAAAGAATATAATGGTGATTCTTTAAGAGTAGAATAGACGATGAATGGAATTAAATTGATATTATTTAGTTTGGTTTATTCATAAGAATATCTAATGATGATGTAATATCAATATTTGGTTTGAAATATAAATTTAGAATGACAAAAGAATAAATAATAAAAAGATCAAAATATTCACGTAGTCCCCACTAACTACATTAATATTATTATCGTCGTCGTCGTCATCGTCGTCATTGTCATCATTATTTTTTTTATTTTTGTTAATTTTATTATTATTATTAATTTTATTATTATTATTATTAATTTTCTTCTTCTTCTTCTTCTTCTTCTTCTTCTTCTTCTTCTTCTCATTATTATTATTACGTGGATTCTTTAAGGATATTTTTATCTAAAATGTTCTCAATTTTGTTAACCACTTAGAATAGATAAAGATAGGGGATGATGGGATTACCTATTTCCCAAACTTAAGGAATAAGTAAACCCTTGAATTATATATTCTGTATGTTTTCTTCAACCAAACAAAGGAATAACCTATTGCCAACAATAAATTAGAAATAGAATGGTTATTCCAGTCAGCCAAACACCCTATAAGAGCTGAGGTGCTATTCTCTAAAATATTAAGAGATGAGGCATTATGAGCCAAATTCGTGACTTATTTACTAATTAAATAATTTGATTATTATTGCCTATTTTTATTATTGTGTATTATCAAAATTTTATTTAAGCAAAAGTAATTGTTACAACTTTCCCTGTCAAAAAAAAAAGAAATGGTTAAATCCGCAAAGAACAATCTCCCATTCTTCAATTAAAGATGGACATAACTATACTCTTAAGCTAAAAGTGTATTTTGAACCTCAACGTTTACAACTGAATTCCTAAATTGACGAAAATTTTGTCATAGGATATTATTTTTATATTTTTAAATAAAAATTGGACCTCATTGTCACATAATTATTTTTTATAATTAATTAAAAAGTGAGCCCTACAGTCACGACAGAATATAGCATGAATCCTAATATTTTAAAATGTTCAAATTGAACCCTAACGTTTTTAAAACAATTAGAACAGACTTTAAATGGATGGAAAATTTGACAGAATTAACTCTATATGAGTTAAATGACGTTACATTATTTTTATATTTTTTAATAGAAAGTGGGTCAATTAAAATGTGAGTCTCACAGTTATGTGACAGTGGGGTCAGTATTTATATATTTCAAATAGTGGATCTCACTTGTCAAGTGACAATGGACCTATATTTATTTATTTTAGACAGTTGGTCTTACTTTCTATGTAACAGTGGGGCCTATTTTTATTTAAAAATAAAAAATAATGTCATGTAAACATTGACATAACGTTTAAGAGTTAACTTTGTTAAATTTTGCATATACGTAGAGTTTGTTTTTAACGTTTTTAAAACGTTGGGAGTAAATTTAAATGCTTCGAAATATTATGGTACGTTTTATATTTTGCTGTAAACGCTGAGGTTCAAAATGTTGTTCTAACCTGTAGTGCTATTGCTGGAAGGTATAAATATGACCCTAAGGCCCTGCTTGATTGGCGGGAAAGTAAAGTGAATTTGAAATCTGATTCTTAGGAAAATAAATCTATAGAAAAGTAAAGATATTCACATGTTTGGATATTTATAAGAATTCTAATAGAAAAATTGGGTAGATTCTTATTATAGGTTTTGGTATGCAACAGTATTTCATAGAATGTAATTTAATTTGACTTGTGTTTTCAATTATATACCTACAAACTAAAAAATATTAAAATTGTTAAATAATGTTAATTTGTAATACAAGTTATATTATTAAATGTTAATTTTTTATTTATGATATTCTAATCATATAATATTATTATATCATAAAAATAGTATTGAATAATTAGTATTCAAATAAAAAGAAGAGACTCGTATGAGAACTGACAGAAAAGTGTTGTTAAAGACCCAAAATCTTTAAAACATCACCTACGACGATGTCAAACAAGATTTTTTGGGACACTGGCATGGCAAACATTGATTGGTCTACCCAACACCGCAGGATGGCTTTCACACATACCTCCCACTTTGTGACTAGTATATTAAGTTTCTACTGGGAGGCTACCATTCAATAGAGTTAAAATTTTAAACTTTGCCCGTTCCCTATTTCAGCTTTCGTAAAAACCATTTCATCGAGCACCTACCGTGCTATAAAAAAAACATTGTCCATAGCATTAAACAAATAACAAAGGAGTTAATCTCATTTTATTACATTGTTTAGACTTGAAGTTCAAATTCGTTGGAGTTCAGAGGCACCTGTGACCTGTCAATCTCTACAGAAAATCAAACGTTAATCATACAAACAGGAGTTGAGAGAGACAAGTTGAAGAGGTAGGTTTTATAAAAGAGTTTCGAAAAGTTGAGAGAGAAGGGTTTTTTTGACTAACATATTTTTTAAACTAAATTCCTGAAAAAAGTGATCTAAATATTAAGGGGCAATGAAATTTAGAATCCAAGTAAAGTGCTACTACTTTTTTTAAATTGGAAAGTTTTTACTTTCCTAACTACTCAAAAAAATGAACCTAATATGATAATATAAATTTTAGGAAAAAAATATCTTTCTCAAGCAAGAATCTATGTCAACAAAACAAGGCCTAAAGGATTTCATGGCCATTAATATTGGCATCAACTTTGATAACCTTCAAATTAGTGATGAATTTTGTGTTAAAGCGTAAAATACGGGTGAATACTTGAATGTTAGAATCTAAGTGAATAAGGTATCAAAGAATTATATTATTTCATACATAAGGAGATAAAAATTCAACTCCGCAATACAATTTAGCCAAAAGAGCAAAACAACTCCTAATGTTTACATTGTGTTTGAAATGGATCCTAACATTTCAAGGTGTTTAAAATGAGCCATAACGTTTACAAAATGTTCAAAATGAACTCTAACATTTGGAAAACATTCATAATGAACTTTGACCATTAGCGGTGTTAAGCCACCGTAAGTTAATTACTGACGTGGCAACTTTTTTATTGATGTAAAATATTTTTGAAAAAAATTTAAATGTGGGACCTACAATTTAATGACATGGATTTTTTTAAAAAATGAAGGTTATATAAAACGTCAACATTTTGATTCTCCTCTTCTTCCTTCTTGAACCTAACGCATCATTTTTCTTCTTCATGCCTCAGTACTCTCCACAGGTAATGTACGTAATCAAGCGAGATGGTAGGCAAGAGGCCTTTCACTTTGACAAGATCACTGCCAGACTCAAGAAGTTAAGCTATGGTCTCAGCATCGATCCCCCGATCTCGTCTACCAGAAGGTGAATGTTGAAACCGTCGCCTTTATGACCACCGATCACCCTAATTATGCCTATGTCGATTTTTGCATTTTCATTCCCTTATTTGTTTCTACAAGTTTTGTTATATTGTTTGTTATTTCTTGGTGGGTTGGTGTAGTTGGTGTCAGAGATGATGATTTGAGAAATTTGGTTTTGATGCAGTTTTAATTTCGTTGGTTTAATGTGCTTAAGAAGATTTGTCTCTAACGTTTTTGTCATTTTTGTTTTGTTTGGCAGTTGGCTGCGAGGATTGCATTCTCAAACCTTCATATAAGAATATTAAGAAGTCTTTTTCATATACGAATGTTCTTCCCTTTTTCCAAAAAACAAAATGGTATTGCTAAAACTTGAATAAGGAGAACGATTAGGTTAAAATATCTGCGTTTAAAAATAAAAAATTTAAAAAGAAAGAAGAGGATAATCAAAATGTAGAATCTATAGCGTTTTATATATTATAGAACCACCTTTATTTTTACATTCCACATCATAAAATGGTGGATATCAGTTTTAAATTTAAAAAAAAAATTACACGTAAACAAAAAAGTTGTTACGTTGGTGGCATAACACTGTTAGTTATCAGGATTCATCTTAAGCGTTTTCCAAATGTTACGAATCATTTTAAACTTTTTATAAATGTTAGGATTTATTTTAAACATCTTGAAACGTTAAAATTTTCACGTCAATAAAAAATTGTCACGTTGGTGGCTTAATCCTGATATCATCTTAAGCATTTTTCAAATGTTATGGTTCATTTTAAACTTTTTATAAACATTAAGGTTCATTTTGAACACCTTAAAGCGTTAGGGTTTATTTTAGACACCAGTGTAATCGTAAGGGGTTGTTTTGCTCTATTGACCAATATAATTTCTCTGCATAGTCTTTAGTTTTCTGTTATTTGTGTTATAAAAAGAGTAGATTTGAACATTGTACCTGGAGGTTAATTCATGATATCCATAATCTTAAATTAGATCTAAATAACTAATTTGCTGGTGGTTATGCATAATTTGCAGATTTCATAAGATTAAAAAATTATCCCTTTTTTTCCTCAAATGGCAATGTTAATTATATGAAAAAATGACCCTAGTAACAAATTAAGTAAAGGGTTCTTGAAATTGAAACATATAAAAATGTGCTTCTATTGAATCTTACTTCTCCACCATTGAAACCAATTACATATACCCATTCATAATTCTCTTTATCAATGGTTTTTTTGTTTTTTGGAATAACCAATAAATTCAAGTTTGGATTTAGATTAAAGAATCAATTTGTATCCAACACAAAACAACGAGTAATGCTAGGAGTAAACCTGGCAATTGATAAAATATATTACCTGCCGAGGTTTTGGTGTAAGAACTAAGCTTATTCGCAGCCCAAAAGAATCTTCTATAAATTACAAATTTCAAAATTTTTTACTAATTTTAATACACTATTAAATATTAATTAAATATATTAACAAAACAAGGCGTGACGATTAATTAAAACAAAAATGGACAAAAGAAAGCCGATTGAAGTGGCCAATGTAATGTAACCGATTCTAAATTCTAATGGCGAGACGGTTTCCTCCAACGTTTTCAAATTCATCTATGGCGACGTTGATCGATGCGTGGAAGTCCTGTCCATCTTCACCGATTATAACCCATTTAAGAGAAAACTAGAAGAGTCAAAATTAGTTTTTGGGTACATGGAGTCCGAGGAGAGCCTTATTGGTGACAGGAAGAAGAAGAAGAGGAAAGACGTCAAGAAGCCCCATATTGATCCAGGAGAATCGACGGAGATTCCTTTGGTTGCCAAAAGAAGCGAGACGAATGAAGACCCAATCCAAAGATTGGGTTTTGAATCTAATGAAAGCTCCAATCAAGTTGAGAGAGGATATCATAAGCTGGGTATCGATGGAAGGGAATAAAAAGCCTACACGAGGATGGGAGCAATAAAAAGAGGATAAAGAGAAGAAGGGATAAGGTGGAGAGAGAGTGTACGAAGAAAATTTGGAGGATAAGGTTATTGTCGGGCAGAAGCGGAAGAAGGTCGATTGATGCAGCTGTTTTGGTTTCATTGGATCTAACTTGAAACGGAATCATGGCCAAAAATATCTCAACCACATTTTTCCACTTTAGTTGTAAAGCACACGATCTTTGAACTCTAAAGAAATACTGAAAATCTGTTTCTGTCGTACTCCTTAATCTTAGGTTTCCACCTGCCAAGAAAAGAGGGAAGCGTTTCGTTTCCAAACTAGAATCAAACTGCAAAACTATTCAATTTCGGAGCTCTCCCGACAAAAGACGTAGTATTTACATTACCAATACGTCTGCAGAATCTATATTCTTCGAGTGAAGTGTGATCCCAAGAAAAACCTGGTCTTTCGCCCATTTCATACTTCAAAAACCGGGGTTTATAAAAATACAAAAAACTTCTCCGAAATGGCACCAGAGAACGAACATCCGCTCCATATAGATCTCAGCGATGACAACCCAGCTACGAAGAAGGTTAAAAACAAAGACAATCCCATCATCCCCCCAACGCAACCAATTCCCCACGCATTCTCCTTCAAAGATGCCTTGTTGGGTCAAATAGCAACCACACCAGCTCGGCCAAAACCCCCTGCTCGCAAGACAGTTGAAGTTAACGAGGATGAAGTGGTCTACACTACACACAACGGCATCGACTCGATTAAATTTCTGGAACCGGTACACCAACGGATGAGGGAGGCCATGGGCCTTGCGGTGGTCATAAGTCCCCTTGGGCGCATGGTACACTACAAAGCATTAATCAACAGACTTTTCGTCATTTGGAAGCTGCAGGGTGAGCTGCTCGTGACCGATTGCATCAATGGTAAATATATCGTCACTCTCACCAATGAGGACGACTATAACAATGCAATCCTAAATGGGCCTTGGACAGTTGGCTCAACCTATCTTCGAGTTTATCCATGGACGCCACAATTCAACGCTAAAACCGAGAACTTAACAGCGGTGGAACTATGGATTAGAATCCCTGAACTGCCGATCCGTTATTTCCACGAAAGTATCTTACGCAAAATAATAAAACCACTTGGGATCTTTATTAAGGCTGATCGCAGCACCATTACAACCGAAAGAGGGCGATATGCCCAAATCGCTGTTCAAATGGACCTCATTAAATCCCTAAAAGGGATGGTGGAGATCGACGGCTGCAGTTACAAGATTGAATATGAAGACTTATCATCGATATGTTTCTCTTGCGGAAAATATGGGCATTCTGCCGAGACCTCTCCCACTTTCCCGCCTGAAAAAACATCAGCCACCTCATCGGCAGAAGGCGGAGACAGAGCACAGGCAGGAGCAGAAGCTGCGGCACAATCAACCACAACTCTCAAGGATAGTTCAATCCCAACCAGATCTGTTGAGCCGGAACGCCCTGTTGGCGTGGGGGAGTGGATGCAAGTACAGAAACGAATCTGGCGTAGCCCTGTTGTCAGACCCCCCACGACGGTCATCTAAGGCTCTTCTTCCGTTGGAGCGAAGAATCCCTTCACAGTTCTTCATGCAAGCAACGAGGCAGAAATTTGCTAGCTAACCAATAAGGGCAAAGGCGTTGGACCTATATCAGGTGGAGTTGGCCCAGCAACCTTTAAACTGGGGCCGGCTGGCAACAAAGTAAACCCCAAGTCCAGAATAGGAGCAGCCTCAGGTGGAAAGCGGCAGAGGGATTCTACTGGCCAGATCTCCAAAAGCAAGGCCTCCACCAGCAAGGCCGGACCAAGCAAACAGACAACTCACCAGAGAGACATCATTGGCCCTCATACTCCGCACCAGTCAACTACTGAACCCCAATCGAAAAGCTTAGACTTCCAACCCCCCCGTCCAACAAGTGGAAACTCTCAGGCCCTCCCCACCTTAGCCCACCTGGAACTGGACCACACTGCAATTATCATTCCCCACCCAAAGCACGACCAACATCACCACACCCCATCCCAGGCAGGAGGTTCGTCGACTACCAAACTGTCGACTTTATCCAAAGCTTTTCATGTGAAGGGGAAGCTGCAAATAAGGGGCCTCAGTCCAGCCGGACAGGGCGTGGATAACCTCGATGACGGCGACGAAGTGCGCCCCATGGAGGAGCAGCCGCCGGACGTGAGGGATGCACTGCTAGCCCACCTGCCGGATGGGGGGAAGGTGCCGGCAGAGGATATGGACGTTGGTGCACCGTCCGTGGCTGTCGAGTAAGGCTCCTCAATTATTTTTCATGGAGTACAACTTTCTTGTTTGGAACTGCCGAGGCGCAGGAACACTAGGAAAAGTTGTCATGTTAAAATCTCTTATTTTCCTGCATCGAATTCAACTAGCTGTGGTTATTGAGCCCAGAATAAGTGGAATAGCCGCTTATACTACGATCAAGACACTAGGCATGAACAAATCCCATAGGATTGAGGTAGTAGGATACTCGGGTGGCATTTGGTTGCTTTGGAATGAGCCAATCGGTATTCAGATTATTAAGAACCATTGGCAGTTTATTCACTGTAAAGTGTTCCTCCAAAATAATTTTAGTACATACTTTACTGCAGTTTATGGGAGCCCCAAAGCCACCTATAGACGAGAGTTGTGGAGTCAGTTACATAGCCTGGCCGAAGACCTCACTGATCCTTGGATGGTCACAGGCGACTTTAATGCTATCACGGAAGGCGATGACAAAACAGGGGGAAAGCCCTCCACTGGCTGTAAGAGGTATCGAGCGTGGATTGAAAGAAATGGCATGATAGACTTAGGTTATATAGGGAGTAGATACACTTGGTCCAATGGTCTCTGTCATGAAAGATAACTTTTACTAATGGATTTTGGGAGAATAAGTTTACCAGTACGACTGTCACCCACCTCCCGGAATTAACCTCAGACCACACTCCACTCCTAGTCAGCGTGAAAACCTTACACTCCCCCTACCAAAGCCTAAGATGTTTCGATACCTGGCTGCATGGGAAACCCATGTCCTGTGGCCTACCTGGCTTCAGCGTAATTGGGACAACTCACTGCCGCTACCACAAGCCTAGGAAAAGCTAACCGCTAGTCTGGAGGAATGGAAGTTTGATGTTTTTGGCTATATAAGGAAAAAGAAGAAAATCTTACTAGCACGGCTAGGAGGCATCCAGCGAGCCTTGGCGGATTTTCACTCCCACAACCTGGTTGCCCTCGAACAAGAGCTTATAGCAGACTATGAGAAGATAGTCACACAGGAAGAACTGTTGCGTCTTCAAAACATGAAGGCGGTGTGGCTCACACAAGGCAACAAAAACTCCAAATCTTTTCATGTCACCCATCGCCCTAAACGACACCAACACGCCATAAAGGCTTTAAAGCTTGCAGACGGGACATGGTGTGCAGACCAATCCACCCTTAGAGAACAAGCTACTCTCTTCTTTGACAAGCTATACTCAGGAGCCTCAGTTGCTGCAGGAAGATATGGCATACACGGCCATTTTCCTCTCTTGACTACTCGACAACTGACCCACCTTACAAAAAAAGTCACCGAAGAAGAAGTTCATAGGGCAGTTTTCGACATGGATCCTTTCAAGGCCCCGGGCATTGCTGGATTTAATGCCAGATTCTACCAGCATAATTGGGCAACTCTTAAGGATTCTGTTTGCACCATGGTTTACAGTGTGTTTGCCTCTGGCAAAATCGATGCATCCCTAAACAAAGCAATGATAGTACTGGTCCCCAAAATCCCTCATCCCCAAGAATTAAAGCATCTGAGACCCATTAGTCTCATCAATGTTGGCGCCAAGATTGTAACCAAGGTCATTGCCAACAGACTTCAACTAGTGATGCCCACACTGATCCACCCGACACAATCAAGTTTCATCATGGGACGCCATATTATCGATAATATAGTCATTACCCAAGAAGTTATACACTCCATGCGCTACACCAGAGGAACACGGGGATGGCTCGCGATCAAAGTTGATCTGGCAAAAGCCTTCGATAGACTCAGCTGGAATTTCATTAAGGATACACTCATAGATGCAAAACTCCCTGCTAACATCACTCGCATCATTATGAGTACATTAGAAACGGGTACCACCCAAATCCTATGGGACGGTCAGTTGGGACCCTCAATCATACCGAATAGAGGAGTGAGACAGGGAGACCCAATCTCTCCCTATATCTTTTTTTCTCTGTTTGGAAAGATTAAGCCAAGCAATTACTCTTGCCGTGGACAATGGAACATGGAAACCTTTCACCCTCGGAGGAGGTAAACTCAAGCTGTCCCACCTCTTCTTCGTAGATGATTTGATCTTGTTTGCACAAGCCACAGATGACCAAATCAGCGTCATTAACGTCATACTGGAAGGCTTTTGTCAATACTCGGGCCAAGCGATCAGCAAAGATAAAACAATCATGTATTGTTCCCCCAACATTGACCCAGAGCATGCACACCACTTAAGCACCACCATGGGAGTCCGACTGGTAGGTGACCTGGGAAAATATCTTGGAGTCCCACTCCTCCATGGAAGGGTCTCCAAAAACACATACAAGGACATAACCTCCAAAGTCCGGACAAGAGTGGCCCAACGGCAGCCGGAAAAATAGCACTTGCAAGAAGATTGGTGTTATGTCAATCTATCCTAGCTGCTATACCAAGCTACCTGCTGCAATGTACTGCGCTGCCAAAAGGAGTAGTAGATGACATCGACAAAATAAGAAGAAACTTTCTGTGGGGGACAACTCAAGAGACAAAAAAGATGAGCTTAGTTGGGTGGGATGTTAAATGCCAACCAAAAAGCAGAGGCGGACTGGGCTTAAGGAAGCTTCGAGAAGTAAATGCCACCTTCTTCCTCAAATTTTCCTGGGGCCTTATTTCGGGTAGCAAAAAGCTATGCTATGAAGTGTTAAAGGCAAAGTATGGTTGGAAAGCAAACCACATCCCGCAGGATCTCCCCAGAGCAAACGCTTCTCCACTGTGGCGACAAATCACAAAGTTTTGGAACACCGGAATAAATAGTGTCAGATGGAGCTTGGGAAATGGCCAGACCACAAGGTTCTGGTATGACCAATGGATTGACCAAGACATACGCCTTATCGATCTCATCACTTCTCCGATCTCGCCCTCGGATGCCAATGGTACAATGGCCAGCTATTCCACTGAGCATGGACAATGGAAATGGGGCGAGCTTATGCAACACCTTCCCCCTGATATCTTCGCCCGCATTGCCGCTACCCCACCACCTACCACTAACCTAGGAGGAGACCGTCCCTCCTGGAAATACACTGCGTCAGGAAAATTTACAACGGCATCGGCATACATGGTTATAAGCTCACAACACTGGCCCAGTGAGGATGGCAAATGGAAAGTAGTGTGGAGCTGGAAGGGTCCAGAGAAGATCAAAACATTTCTCTGGCTTCTAATGCGAGGAGCTCTCCTCACTAATCATGAACGGGCCCGCAGACACCTGACAACGGATGGTTTATGCCCCTATTGTGGCCACACCGAGACAGCATTGCATTTGGTCAGAGACTGTACTCGGAGTCAAGCATTATGGACAAGACTACAGGACCAACTTCCTCTTGGCTTTTGGACAGGTACTATTGTGCAAGACTGGCTTTGTACTAACCTAGGTTTTGTTTCCTCTTTGCAGGATGGGACAGCTTGGAGCACGTGGTTTGCCGTTGCTTGCTGGAGACTCTGGACAAATAGAAACGACGAAGTCTTCAACGGCGTCCAGACCAGCGTGCGACACCTCTTCCACTCCGTTCGCGCACAAAGTCAGGAAATCGATCGAGCATTCCAAGCATGCCGTCCTGGTAAAAGCTGTGGCGGACAGGGGAGAACTCTGAAATGGACACCGCCCCCTCCGAACTGAATCCGAATCAACACGGATGGCGCTATTAAGGCAACTGGGAAACAAGCAGCGACTGGAGGTGTCCTACGGGACCACACGGGACGTTGGATCACCGGGTTTATGCGGAATATCGGAGTTTGCACTCCGATTGAAGCGGAGCTCTGGGGAATCTTGCAAGGTGACCATGGCTTACCAACTAGGATATCGATTGGTCCAACTACATTCTGATTGCAAAGGGCTCGTCGACATTCTTACTAACGACAACGACGACTTCTGGGGGAACACCATCCTCAGGCAAATTCAACTATTTTTGGACCAAGACTGGCAAGTCGATATTAGCCACGTCTATAGAGAAACCAATGTCCTGGCCGACTCATTAGCTAAATTTGGTTTTGCATTACCAGTAGGTCTTCATGTACTAAGTGCACCACCCCGACATGTAGAAGGGGTAGATGTCGCAGGTTGAACCCCGTACTAAGCAAAGTTTTGCTTCTTCCGTACATTAAAAAAAAACGAGGTTTTTCTCAAAAAAAGCTATTAAGAAATGCAATAAAAGAAGCAAGCTTTATACTACTACTACCACCCTTTTATCTATGTGCTAAAGAAAGCGAAGCTTGTTGATGTACCTTCGGAGAACAGGACGGGAAAAAGGAGGAAGATGGGAAAAGAGCTTAGTAGCATGGGAGTAATTTGGATTTGCAACCCTCCAAACACCAGCAATTGGTGAGAGAGCTGAGCAGGCTATAATCCGGACCAGAGTTTCAGGAGATGATATTATGCTATCCCGTAGTCTATAACTCGCTATACCGTGTAGGTGCTTGTCTCGGATTTTCGCCATAACTTCTCATTGTTGTGTTGTCGTTTGGCTTGTAATTAATAAGATGTAAATGGGTAAGCGTTATTTAATAATATCCGAGAAACACGGATAAATCTAGTTTCTGTGGAGTCTAGGAGATTTGGTAAAAGATAAACCAGCATCAGAAATATTCGTACGTCTCTCAATAAGTTGCTTGATATGCAAACGTTATTTAGCTTTTCTTCTCTTGCTTATAAACTAAGTTTCTATGCGAACGATTTCCCAACTTATTGGCGTCCGGTCTATAAGCACACACTCAACCTTTTTTGCTTTTATTTTATCGGAAGAACAAAATAACTGTACAAGGGGCTCAGGAGCGACTGGAGGCTCCCAAGCATATCCTGTCATACAATAGGGAGACGTTCTATAGAGTGTCCAAAGTACTAGTTCCAGGATTGAGTTGCAGACTTAACACCGCTAAATGCATTGCACAACTATATAGGTTTTCCAAAATGCAAGCAAACACTTGATTACATCGAGGATAAATATTCCACAGGACCTCCAAAAACTCTCAGGCGCCACCATCCACGCATGAATTATATTGCAACACAGTAAAGCATCAATCCGACATAGAGCTCTAAAAGCATTTTCCACAGTGTGATGCCACAAAACTGAACCTCACAGTAATGCGCATAGGTTAAGCTGAGATAAACACTGGAAGCCACAACTCCTTCCAAGGTATAGTCAGCATGGAACTCCCACCCTGGCTTTAAAACATATCAGAGCTTTAGTGTAGAAAGTCCTTCATTGGATCATCAAAATGAACTTTCTTCATCCTATATGCTTCCATATCCTCGGGAGTAACCTGCCATTGTGAAGAGCCGTTGAGACAACTCACAATTCTGCCCCATCTGTCAAAATCAAAATAAAAATGCTTGCAGTACCTCATCATTCCATCTGACATTGTACTTGCGCTTCCTCTCGTCTTTTTCTTCTCTCTTTCTATCATCCTCCTACAAAAGAACAAATAACAATCTTCATCAGAAAAAGATTTACAACCTCCTAGAATGCATGTTCTTAAGAGCTCTAAAATCACAAGCCTCAATCTGGCATCAGAAACCCTGTCAAATCATCCTTTTCCACGACAAAAAGGAGAAAGAATCACGCAAAGACTATATGAAACAAAGAAACATTATTCAAGAGGTTGAATCCACATTCACCTTTTTAAGTGCTGAAGCAAGTAACTTGTCATCTAAAATCAAATCATCAGGAACCTCATTTCCCCAAGTAGCAAGTCTTTTCTCCTCCAATGTAACAGGTGAATCTGACGCAAATTCATTTTAAAAATAACTAAATAAATAACTTTAGCTAAACAAATAAGGCAAAATAATTTATAGATATAAGTGACATAAAATCCTCAAAATGAAAATGATTTCAACGGACCATGACTTCTAGTTCCAAGAACACCAAGCACAGAAAATAACTAAGGCAGTCATAGATGGCGGTGTAAGAAGGAAAAACAACAGCATAGATAAATAAAGTGAAAACATGTACCTTCTGCCTCTTTCCGAGCAATATTGGCTTTCATGAGATCTGCAGAGGCCTCAGCAGCCTTGATTCCAGCAGCACCTGTGCAATAACTGTTCCGGATCATTTGTTTGCAGCACTTGTAACCCCATTGATGATCCTTCCACCATGAACCCCACACACTTGTATGGTTGTTGATGTAAACATCTTCTTCATACTTACTTTTAGGAAGTAATATCTCCTATTTGCACAAGAAATAAATTAATATGCAAGAGGATATTAAGAGAATTGCACATAGCATTATAATTACACGATGCTTAAGCATCCGAATCAAAAACATGGGAGTTTGAAAACAGAGCACTATAATAGCCAAAGATTTTCTAGATGATAGCCAAAGATTTTCTAGATGCAACTAGATATAGTACCGCCACCACAATTATTCACATGACCATTGATATTTAACCAGACACTGTTACCTTTTTCTCCTTTCAACTAGGCATTTGTAAACAGAGTAGTCTACAAATCTACAAATGCCTAGCTGGGATATCCTAGTTAAATCGTCAATGCAAAAAAATAAAATAAAATAAAATATACCTGTCCCTTAACAATTCGCCCAGCTCGATCATATTCAACTTGTCTTTCAGTTTGACCCAATAAAAGTTCTTTCGGAAATTCTTCTTCACTAGCTGCATTACCATACTTCTCAAAAATGGTGTCCTTAGCTCGTGTCTTCATTTTCTCCTTTATTACCTTATAATTCTGATATAGCAACTCAGCTTGAGATGGAGCTGCTTGCATGTGTATATCTTGTCCCTTATCAAAGGCTTCCCAAGCATGGATGTTGAGCTGTTTGAATTCCAAAGCTTGACCACTATTTCTATGTTGGTTATCTCCCTGCGAGATAAGAAATAAATGTTTTAGAACGGTTGCATCAAAACAGGAATACAAGATAACGCTCCACCAGAATATCTTTGACACCTACCCCATAGAATTTCTCATTTGGATCAGCATCTGGAAGAGGATCCTCACGCATTGAACGAGTTTTAGGGTCATAGTGGGCTGAATTCACATCAAGATTTAAAAGGTACTTTGCTGTATCTTCCCTTATACGCAAGTTCCTGCATAAAAGTTTTCACGCAGTGTAAGAGTAACAGCCACTTAAACAAACAGGGAAACACACACAAGAACAACAATCCATGGAGGATATAAGTACTTGTCCAACAAAGAAATCAAAACAGATGAATCCTCCAGACCTTACAGTTCCTGTACTTCCACCACCTGTTGTGCGCACACGTTTCTCAACCTTTGCAAAGTCCATTTGATTGCTCTCATCAACCTTGGCTTCATCAATTCTTAGATCGTCTACATCATTATCTTCATCACTAACTCCAGCTTCAGTATTCTGGTTGTTATTCTTCTCATCCAATTTCTTAAGTTGCTCTTCCTTCAAATATTTCTTCCGAGCTGCTTCCCGTGCTTCATATCTCTCAACCACATAGGCATAACTAGTTGTATCATACCCATTCCACCGATCACGCTTACCGTCATAATCAAGCTCAAAGGTCTCTATTTTCTCGTCAGGAGCAATGTGCTTGTTAGTCCATTTTGCCCCAACTTTTCTGGGCCTTTCCATGCACGACTTTACATCATGAGTCATGGCTCCACAGCTGAAACAAGCAAGCAAGATAATGCATAATTGAACGCCAATCCTAGAGTTATAGTGCTGCCAAAAAGAAATCAAGTAAGCGTTGAACAAGGAAAAATGGGAGAGTATTGACTTACTTTGCACAGGCACCCTTCCTGTACTTTTCAGCCTGGAAAATCTTAGCTCCTCTATCATACCATGATTTTGTATAATTGGGATCCGACTTCCACTTCCTTTGATGTTTCAAGCTCTACAAGATGAGAAATAGAAGGAAACAAAACATAAAAGCAATGATATAAAAGATCCTCACTTACTGAAAAATAAGAAAAGCAATAAAACAAACTTACAGGTTTCTCAGCATTAAGATACCAGGGGGCAGAGGACATATACTGAGGAATATGGGGATTGATTTCTTTGCCATCTTCGTCAAGCTCTGCAGGTGCAAGCCCTGCTTTACGAGCTTCCTCCAATTCAATTTGCTTCCTATGATCCTCTCTCGACTTAAATGCAACTGCAAAACCCCAGAAATTTCATTACCGAATCATTATTTTTCCAACAAATTAGGGATTTCGAAACTAAATCAAATAGAAGAATAAAAAAACTACATGCCTGATGCAGTTGCCATATTGTTGTTTTGATCGCAAACGTAGAGAGAGAAGAAGAGTGAAAAGCCGTAGGAAAAATCAGAAGAGTTGCTGATTTGATTTGATTAATGCATTCAGATTTTCCTTTCCTGTTTGATATATATTTCCTTCCCCCCCGTAAAGGCGGTTGCATCTGACGGTGCCGTTTGGAAACGGGTTGACATTGAGAAATGGCCTTAACTGAGATTAAGGAATATGCAAATCAAGCCCTATCTTTTGGAGTAGATATCGTTTATTGGGCTTCCTTGTCGAAGGTCCACCCTTTATCATTTCAAATTCCAATCCACCCGGTGCCTGAGCTATTCAACACTCGTCCGATTACTTAGGACCACCGGTATATCAATATGTCAGCTTTTATCTTATTATCATATAATTAAATATACTAAAATCACCTCTTTTATGTATTATTATTTACTATACGAACATATAAATATAAATTAGTTTTATTTATTAAATATTAAAATTACTAGAAAAATATAAGATCAACTTAATAATTAGAATTTTATTCTATATAATATTAGAACTCCATCACCAAGTCATTCGCTATGTTGTCGGGGTACTAGTCATTTCTGCGCGTGTTGTGCTCCCGGAATACATTAGCTTTACATGTCGCTTTCACTATGAAACGAAAATCCACACACGGAGAGAAGGTAAGAAACGGGCCCTAAACGAGGAGCATTTATAAAACGTGTACTTAAGGGTGTGTTTGGTTCAGCTTTTGGCAGGTAAAAAAGTACTTTTTTCTACAGCAAAAGTTATTTTAAGGAAAAAATGAGTGTTTGGCTGTAAACTTTAAAAGCGCTTTTGGAGTAGAAATAGCTTTTTCAAAAGCTGAAATACAGCTTTTTCAAAAGCTCAAATTTGGAGCTTTTCAAAAAAGCACCTTTTCAGGTAGATTTTTTATATCAATTAATGAGCCTATTTTTTTAGTCCCTTTTACCCTTATGCTTTACACATAGTTTCCACAATATCCACAAACACATCTTCACGTTTATTTTGAGATTTATATAATATTATTTGAATTTTTTATATATTTTAATATTTATTTTTGAAATTAATTTTACTTATGTTATAATCTATACAAAAAATTTGGTTAGATATGTTTTCATTTATGTTTCATATGGTTTAAAATTATATAATAAGTAATATATTTTGTTTTGTATATTGTTTAATATATTTTAAATAATATTTATATTTTAAATAATTTTATTATAAAATAAAATATAGTTAAAATTAATCAAAGTGCTTTTTATTTTTATGTTGCCAAATAGTTTACTGTATTAAGCTCTTTTTAAAAAGCTATTTTTTAATTGACAGCCAAACAGCCTACTGACTTTTTAAAAAAGCTCTTCTCAGAAAAGCTCTACTGACAAAAGCTCTTCTGAAGTTGCAAAGACAGACCAATACACACTTCTAATTTTTTCCACCAAATTTTAACTTTAACAATATTTGCTTACACTCTTAGTCATTTACAGCCAGACCTATATATACATATTTTTTAGGCATTATAAGTACTTTTCAATTCTAAGATCCTTTGGACTCATAATCCTAATGAATCCAAAGAATTTGGCTCCTCTGACCCACTTAATGGGTCCTTAATGAATCCTAAAATGTGACCCACTTATTGGACTCATTACTCATACTACACAACAAACACACAACATAGCTCATACTACAACACAACTCACACTTTTATACAAACAAAGGATAAGAATACCCATACGATAGGATATTCCAAAGAATCGTGGCTCCTCTGACCCACTTATTGGACTCGTTGCTCATACTACACAGCAAACACGCAACACAACTCTTTACTACAACACAACACACAACTCATACATAACTCAGCCAGCTCTTACGGACATATGGTGCAAATGAATTTTCTGGAGACCGTGAATCATATAATGATCAATTAACATCTCTTAGACTTCGTGGGAGAAGTAGACGATTCTGAATACGAAATCCATCCACAAGCTTCTCTTCAACTATCCGACGAATCCAACGGCATAGCTTGTGAAAAGTGCCATATGAATATGATTCTGCCACCAAAACTAAACTGTAAAATGCATATAAAGCAACGCGCAGTGGCTCAGGCAGTAGCAGCGATGCCAGTGAAACCAGCGACAGCGAACTGGAGAGTGCCATAAAACGACTACAAGCTTCTGTTGAAACTAATGCTTGCTTAGCAACATATGCCAAGCAACAGTATACAAGTAAACTTAAAACCAAAACCATGATGGTTACAGGATGGGTTTCGAAAGGTGTATGGGTCTTCCCTTGATATTTAATTTCGACCAGACTTACAAGTACGGTAATGACAGACGCAAAAACTGTATGAATAGGTGTGTCTGTAAAGAGGAGGCAGGTCAGAGATGGGGTTGCTGCTCGGATATATGCATCCATTGCGCTCATGAAACTATAACAACTAAGAGCCCAGAACTATGGTTATGTATAAGAAAAAAGCTAAGCTATGGAGAATGAAGCGGATAAGCCATGATGGGGTGCGTGGACATCCTCTATTAATTGTAACGCGGCGCGCCATTTTGTAACGCGACAAAAGATAGAAAAAGGGTTCCGTAGTGGGATTCAAGTGTTTGAATCAAAGTATCAAACCTCCTTCAAATACTTGACTCGATCAACTCTTATTCTTGGTCACGCAAGTTCATTTGATTTGTTGCTTAAACTCTCATTTAGGCTGGCAATTCTGGCCCAACTTGTCGGGTTCGATCCAGCTTATTTTTGGCCCTAGTTTGGCGGGCTATGGGTGGGCTACGGGCCTGCCGAGCTCAGCCCGCAGCCCGATAAAACGGTTTTATTTTGTCCAAAATGGCGTCGTTTTGTATTTTTTTTATATTAAAAAATATAGACCCTGGCCCGCCCGTAGCCCGAACCACTGACCAACCCGCGGCCCGCCGAGATTGAGGCCGAGCTGGGCCAGGCCAAGGGCAACCCGAGCCTAGCTCGGCCTATTGACATCCTTACTCTCATTTCTTTTGTTTCATCTATTATTAGTTTTATTTTAGTTTAGTTATATAAATTAATTTACTTATTCCTTGTTTTTTTCATGTCCTAATGAGTCCTGCTATTTGATGTCATGTTGATATGCGTTGCACACTAGTAACCACCCTCAGGTTTCTTTTTTCGTATTATTATTATTATTATTATTTTATTTTTGGTATTATTATTATTATTATTATTATTATTATTAGTATCTTATTGGTATATTATTATTTTTAATATTCCCGCTTGTAGCTTTTATAGTGTTACTTGATTTTTTTTATGAATTGCTTTTGTAACCTGCATTATTCGTATATTGTCTCATTTGCATATGGATTTACCGCAAACAGCCTCTCTATTAAGTAGAAGTAAGGCTGCATACTATCAGACCTCCCTAAATCTAGCTTTATTATGAAATTTTGGACTGAGTAATGATGACGACGACATTACGTGTTAGCAAATATCTTTTTTATCTAATATATAATTGCAACTGAGTTTTGCAGTGAATGATTTAAGATTATAAAAATGTAGACAAAGTTATTAAATATTATTTGATTCTATTTTGTTGTTTCATAATTTATTTTTTTATATTTTGGCTGATATTGTTTATTAAATAGTGTTTGCTAAGAATTTATATTTTATTTATATGACCAAAATAATTTATAATTTGAATTAGATAAAATATTTAAAATTGATTATAACAATTTAATTTAAATTGAAATGCATTACTTACATGTTAATAAATTATTACATGTTAATCATTCCGACGTTCATTCTTTGAATAGGCGGAGGCTATTCAATGTCATTTAATGAAGAGACAATTTTAGGCTGATATAATTCTCATATTATTCCATAATCTGTTTTCAACGAATTCCCAATGGTATATCAAAATACACAACCCGTTAGGGGCACTTTCACTTACATTTTGGCATCATTCTGACGTTCATTCTTTGAATAGTCGGAGGCTATTAAATGTCATTTAATGAAGAGACAATCTTGGTATATATAATTCTCATATTACTCAATAATCTTTTTTCAACGAATTCCCAACGGTATATCAAAATACACAATTCGTTAGGGGCCCACTTAAAAAAAATTGTGTATTTTGATATACCCAGGTTGCAGCTGTCCAGGATTGGGAACGTATAAAAATATAAATAGTTATTATGTAATATTTGATTTTATTTTGTTATTTTATACTTTATTTTTTGATATTTTGGTTAATATTTATTTTTGTTTATTAAATAATAACAGCTAAGAATTTATATTGTATTTACATGACGAAAATAATTAATATATCTAAAAAATGAATTAAGTTTTACTTAGAGAGAGATAGGGATGTCAATGGACCTGGCGAGTCTACGCCGACGATACCCCGGCTTGGCCTATTGAAAAAAATCGGGCGAGCCTGGCCCATGGCCGGGGCAGGCCGGGAATGGTCTGGCTCGTGGCCCGGCCCATGCGGACCAAATATGGCCCATGGGTCGTGGCAGGCAGAGACTAGTCGGCCCATGGCCCAACCCGCCCGGGCCACGGGTCCCCCGTAGGGCCTGAGTCGGCCTAGGCATTTAATATATTTTAAAATTTTTTAAGATAATTTTAAAAAATTGTAATTGTATTTTTAAAAATTCATAAATTATAAATTATAACATAATTATTTATAGTAAAATGTAAGATGAAATTATCCATAAATTATACAAAAATATTTACATAAAAAATAAATCACAAACCAATTTATATTTATTTAAAATATATAGCAATGATAATGTTGTCGTAATTATTCTCTTTCTCCGTAAACAAGTCAATTTAAAATTTTTATTTGATTTTTCATATTTACATAATATATACATTATGCATATATGTATTTATATTAATCTTAAAATGAATTAATCACTTTAT
>JAOTAY010000009.1:15617668-15629011 GCA_025629805.1 Erythroxylum baracoense | reverse complement strand
GCTCTTTTTAAAAAGCTATTTTTTAATTGACAGCCAAACAGTCTACTGACTTTTTAAAAAAGCTCTTCTCAGAAAAGTTCTACTGACAAAAGCTCTATTGACAAAAACTCTATTGATATAAGCTCAACCAAACAGGCACTAAGATTGGAATGATAACTTTGAGTATGTACTGTGATGTGCCCATTATTGCAAGTTGCAAGGCTCCCAAGTCTCTACATAAATTCCTGATTCGATCTTTTGTGTGTGCAATAATCAATGGACAAAAGACTTAAAAGGAAATCCATGCTTACATTTTTAGCTAAATTAAATAGTAGATAAGGTTTTAAAAGAATAATTTGCTTTCTCTAATCAACTAACTTGTTGATTATTTATATATCATTTTAACTTTAGTAGATCGCATGAACTTGTATTTTTTCCTTGATTAAGTTGGCAAAACTTAGTCGTTTCTCATCCAATGGACTGAAAAAGAAAGGCGACTAAAAGAACTTCATTGATAAAATTTCTGATGATTCAGGCAGCTCTCCAGCTCCTGTGAAAATTTTATGCCAAAACTCCATAGTATCGTGTGTACTTGAAGTGTTGACATGGTCCACTTGTTGTGGTACCATGGCGTTTACTAGTGGAGAAAACGGAAAGTGCTGAACTTGTGGATCAGCTCCAACTACGCTCGAATTGTCGGTGTACAGCACTTCTGACCAGAAACTATCGTCCATTTCTGGAAAATCTTCCATCAGTTCCACCTTCATGAAAGTGTTATTATCGATGGTTGTATCTCCTGTGCTCACCGACGAGCAGATGTCACTTGAACATCCTTGTGGTGAGCTTGCTCCGTATTGATCCATGGCCTCGGATTCTGGTGGATTCGGTGAGAAGTTCAGAAACTCTATTTCAGTTTTAGATTCCTGTTTAAACTTGGACGTATATGTGGAACGTTGATTAACTTGTGGAGCAGAATGACTCTGCTTCAGTCTCTTCTTCAAGTGGGTGTGCCATACGTTTTTTATTTCATTGTCTGTTCTTCCCGGTAATCTTGCTGCAATTGCAGACCATCTGCGGAAGAAGCCGAAGTGGAAATCATTAGTTTTGTTCAATAGCACGGTAAGGAACGTCTCCACTCTCACATGTTCATCACATGTAGTGAGGTTATAGAAAATACAGGTTGATCGATCAAATGGCAGCTAGACGAAACTGAATAGTCCAGAATGTCTTTATCTTGAGACAATAATGAACCATATGCATTATTCAAGTTGTTGGAGTAAATTAACACCCAAAGTCCATGTTTGGAAACAACGAACTCTAATTGAGACCATAGGTTGAGTCCAGACTAGGTATCCAAGGAAAATGGCATTGAGAGGTTTATTTGTGCACCATTCACTATAGATTTTGCAAGCAGTAAACCGAGATCGGAAACTTAGGAGTACATACCTATTTCCTAACATTTCATGCAATTGGATTATAGTGTCTTCTTCTTCTCTGGTGAAATTCCCTCGTTTAATGTCAGGCCTCAAGTAATTAGTCCATCGGAGCCGGCAGCTCTTTCCGCACCTCAGCAAGCCTGAGAGAAAGATGAAAACATGGACAAAAATTCAGAACCGAAACTACCACTGCTGCTGTCCAGAAACTTTTCTATTTCAACGTCATACAGATAGAGAGAGATGTGACTCACCAGCTTGTTTTGGAAGTGCCCGCCAATTTTCATGGCCATAGAGTTGAATGTAATTGACGAGTATATTATCTTCTTCAGGAGTCCACGGACCCTTCTTCAACCCCATCTTCTCACAGCAAGGAGCTCTCACCATGTTTCTGGGTTCCCTTCAGGATATACAAAACCACTACTCCAACGAAGCATAAAATGAAAACTAAGACCACAAAGGGTTATACATTTATATACGCACTAGAGTAGAAGTATAATGACAAGCATGCCGACATGTCTGAAAATTCAAAGTATATACCTTCGTTTTCAAAAAAGCAGAATCCGCCTACTATTCAAGGAAATCTCCTGTTTTCCTTTATTTTTTTTCTTTGTTGGTGCAAATGATATGGTCAAAATAAAACGTGGAAATTTGCCTAAAAGAATAAGGATTTGAACAGTGCCATCCTCTTCAACTTTATCAACCGGCCTTTTTACAGTTTTAACTTTTGCCCTCATCTCAAAATTGAGATTTGAATTGGGACATTGCTAAAATTACACCTAAGTTTAAGAGGATGACTTAACATAAAGAGCTACAATGGTTTCTGTATACTTGATTCAACTAGTGGTGCGAGAAAGTCAAGTGGTTTAGTAGAAGAATGATGTTTGGGAAATTTAATTTTGCACACAACAAAACTGATGTGACAATTTCCATTATATACTACCATTCATCCACGAATTTGGACTAATGAAGTTTGTACGAGCAAATTGAGTATTAAGATAAGTTATAATTGAAAGTGTTAACACATGTTTAAGCATAGGAAATTGAGTATATATATATATATATAGCAAAAACATTTGTAGCAAAATTGACATTGGATGGAGTATTTGACATTTGGTATCTAAACAAAAATTGAGCATCCATCATCAGTCTGAAAAAGAGTCAAAGAAAGAGGCGTAGTGGTTTGAAACTATTGTGCAGGCCAAAAGTAATGCTACTTTTGGGGGATGGCTCATGGCTGGCTGCTTACTTGGTAAACACTGTAATTCTCAAATTATTTTACTTGCCAGTTGCCAAGCGAAAGCTTACTTGTAATGCATAGGTCAAAACGAAAATGACTTTGGTCATCTTTGTTGCTTTCCTCCAAAGGTCGACACCAGACAGGTTAATTTTTTTATATTATTATCAGAACTTTTTAAAACATAGATATCCCATAATTGCTTTATTTATTTGTTTATTTGCGTGCAAGTACATTGTAGTTTTTACATTTCAATCTGATTCCACCTTAGAAATTCAAGACTAGAAGTGACATTATACCTTCTTTTTTCTTGTATTAGATTTGACATATTGTCCTTTGAAATAGTGTCAACATTTTAGCTTTGAATTCTTGAAAACATAAGTTTAGGTGGAGTTTGAAAGTTAATAAATTTATCCATTAAAGAGGCCAGAAACTGAAAAGTCAATATATATATATATATATATATATATATATAACAAAATTTGTTATTTAGTTTCTTAGTTGGGCGGTCTAATGATTTTATTTTGATCTTGTTGACGAGAAGAAAAAAACATGTTCTTTTTATATTTTTCTTTTATATTCTTTTTTTGCACTTGAGCATAATATGACTTCTGAACCTAATATTACAACAAAATAAGTCAAAAGTTAATTTTAAATATAAATTTTTAATTATCATTATTATGACAATTTAATTATATTGATTAAGACTATTACATGGATGTTATCTGACATAATATACTAATGCAATCCAATTTATGCAGGGTTAGTCATCCTATTATTATCTAATTTGAATCTTTGGGTTTTATTCTTCAAATATTTTTTTATATTATTTGTAATAAATTTCCTAATTTTAAATTTTTTCAACTATTTCTTGTTAGTATTCTTTTAACATAAATCATAAGATAATTTGAATCAAAATTTCACAAATATCATAACAAATTATTATTTGTTTTTCATTTCTATATAGGATATTAAAATTTTCTCCTTATATAGGATATATGGTTATTTGGTATGATATTTTATTCACTATCAACATGGTGAATAAAAAGTTGTAGTCTAAATCTATATGTATTGACACTACCATAGAGCAATTAGAAGGTTTGATGATATTTTTTGAGAAATATAAAAACGAAAGGTTTGCTTTTAGTATGAATATTGCAGAAAGTCTTGAATATGAGACAAATGTAGAGCCTACATTTCCAACTAGATGTATTATTAGGCAACAACTTCTAGTAACAATTTCGTTGACCCACAAGGTCTAAGGAGGTCCAATAATACACAGTCTTATCCCTAACTAGTTGAGAGTTTATTTCTAAATGACCCACATGAAGAGGAGAGAAAGAAAGAGAAAATGAAATATAATAATAATAATAATAATAATAATAATAATAATGACGATGACGATGACGATGACGACGATGACGATGACGATGGTGATAATGATGATGATAATAATAATAATAACAATAATAAGAAGAAGAAGAAGAAGAAAATTAATAATAATAATAATAATAATCAATAACAACAACAACAATAATAAAAGCTTAAACCAAATCTGTGAGACGTAAATACTACCTATTTATACGTATAGGCTAACTATAAAAGGGAAGATTTAAAAGACTTATGGAAACTACAGGGATCTATTTATGAGGGATTCTTTATTTGAATCCTAATATGCCAGAGTTTTCTATTGCAGGTCATGTCCAATATTGTCATATCATTCCTGTTCACCTCTCTCTAATTCTTTTTAGGTCTCCTTTTTATCCTCTTACAATCTCTAAGTATTATCTTCTCGCATCTTCTCATTAGAGTGTCTGAGTGTCTCCTCTTAATATGTCTAAACCACCTAAGACTTATCTCTTTTAATTTGTCAATAATATTAGTTACCTTTAATTTGTTCCTTACCATTAAGTTCTTAACCTTATCTCTTATAGTAAGACTACACATCCAATAGAGCAGCTTCATCTCTGCCACTATTAGCTTATGACTATGAACTTGTTTGATGGGCCAACACTCCGCCCTATGGAGCATGGTCTGCACGATTGCTAAACGATAAAATTTACCTTTAAGCTTGAGTGGTATCTTCTTGTCACATAAAAATTCTGATTCATTTCTCCATTTAAGCCATTATGATATGATCTGGTGAACTATGTTTTCGTTAATCTCTCCATTGCTTTGAATGATAATTCCTAGATATTTAAAGCACTCCTTTTGTGGTATAACTTTTGAACCAATCTTTATCTCAACATCAGTATCCACCCTATGTCCTAAAAAGTTACATTCCACATACTCAGTCTTAATCCTACTCTATCTAAAGCCCTTCGACTCGAACGTTTTCCTCTAAAGTTCAAGTTTGGCATTGGTCCATTTTTTTGTTTCATTCGTCAAAACAATGTCGTCAAAAAACAACATACATGAAGGCACCTCTCATTGGATATGCTTGGTAAGCTCATCAATCACTACTGCAAATAGAAATGGTCTTAAAGAGGAGCTTTGGTGTGCCTAATATCTATAGAAAAATGCTCTATATCTCCTCTTATCATTCTTACTCTGGTTTTTAGACCTTTATATATGTCCTTAATAATTTGTATATAAGTCAAAAGGAACCCTTTTAACTTTTAAACAACGCCACAATACTTCCCTTGGTACCCTATCATACGCCTTCTCTAAATCAATAAAAAAAATGTATAGGTTGCGTTGTCTTTCCCTGTGGTATTCTATTAGCTTTCTAAGGAGATGAAAAGCTTCTATCGTGGACCTTTATGACATGAATCCAAATTGAATTTTCGAGATAGAAGCATCCTTTCTCACTCTTTTCTCAATCACCTTCTCCCATAACTTCATAGTGCGACTAAGTAATCTATATAATTGTTACAACTTTGGATTTCCCTTTTGTTATTGTATAAAGGAATTATCACACTAAATCTCCACTCTTCTGGCATTTTGGCAGACTTAAGAATCACATTAAAAACTTGGCTAGCCAAGTAACATCCTTTTCTCCTAAATTCATCCACACCTCTATGAGTATCTCATCAGTCCCTACTGTTCTACCACTCTTCATCTCCCTCAATGTGTTTTTAATCTCATCCCTTGTAGGTTGTTGCCAATAAGTGAAATTATGAAACCTCTCAGATGAGATATGGTCACCAAAAAAGATGTTATCCTTTACGCCTTCATTAAAAAGGCTACAAAAGTACCTCTTCCATCTCCTCTTGATGTCATTTTCAACTATAAGCACCCGCTCTACCTTATCTTTTATACAACGAACTTGATCAAAATCTATTCCTTTTCATTCCCTAGCTTTAGCCAACTTGATAGTATCCTTTTATCTAGTTGTAGTATCCAATTGTTGATATAGTTTCTTGTAAGTTTTACTTTTAGCCTTTGATATTATTAACTTTTCCTCTTTCTTTGCTAGTTTGTACCTTTCTTTATTACGAACTCTCTCAGCCTCTGTGATGCTATCCACCAGCGCTTTATAGGCAGCCTTCTTGAACTTAACTCTTTCTTGAACATCTTCAGTACACCACTAAGACTTCCTTTTACTACCTTTTAGCCCTTTAGTAGTGCCCAATGTCTCTAAAGCTATATTCCTTATAAGAGTTGCAACTCTCTCCCGCATTTTGTTAGCATCTCCTGCTAAAGTCTATTCTTATCAATACATTACTCTATCCCTAAATTGTTTCACCATATCCCTTTTCAAATTCCACCATTTAATTTTGGTACACCTCTGAAGACTTCTCTTCTTCCTCCAAACCTTAATAAGAAGATCCAAAACTAGCAATCTATGTTGAGTTGACATGTAAGCACTAGGTATCACCTTGCAATTCTTACAACTAGATTGATCACTCTGTCTTGTGAAGAAGTAGTCAAGTTGAGTCTTCGTGGTTCTGTTCTTAGTCACTAGGTGCTCTTGTTTTTCTTGAAAAAAGAGTTCGCTATCACCATCTCAAATGTTACTGTGAAGTCCAATAAAGTGGTCCCACTAGCATTCCTTTCATTGTATTCGAAACCCCCATGAATTCTTGAGTAATCATCTGAGGTTGCTCCTATATGACCATTAAAGTCTCCTCTAAGAATAACTCCCTCATTAGACGATATTTATAGAATCACCTCATCTAGATCTTCCCAGAAATGATGCTTAAGTTGTTTGTCCAACCCTAGTTGAGCTGCATAGGCACACATCACATTCATAACAGTGTCCTTCACCATAATCTTTAAGAACACAATCCTATCATTAGTCATTTTTTACCCCCACAATATGGTGCATGAGTTCCTTGGCAACCAAGATAATACCCCATTCTGTCGTCTCAAGCTCCCTGAATACCAAAATACTAAAGTTTAAACCCATTATCTTTTGCTTTAGCCCCAGTCCACCTTGTCTCCTACACGTATGCTATATGAATCTTATGCTTGTCTAATTTCTCTTCCAATTCTAAAGACATCCTCGTAAGGGACCTGATGTTCCTAGAACCTATTCGTAATCTATCAAATTCTTTTCTTCTTCTAAACCTGAAACTCACCGAAGGACTAACCCTTGTTCTCTCATAGCTCAAAGCCACTACTCCTGACCTAAAGCCTAATACAAGTTAAGGAGGACATGCCTAACAAGCCCTTAAAAGACTCTAATAATAGTCAAGGAAGAGAAGTAAGATTGATACTGAATCATACAAGGGCGTCGCAATAAACGGGTATAAGAGCCACCAAAACCCCTAATCGCGCAACAATCTAAAATAAACAATCCAAAATTAAACCACTAATAATAACTAGATAACTGCAGAATGCTAAAGCATGATACTAAATCGTTAAAAAAAACTAGTAACTCATAATTACCTGTAGCGTAGAAGAAAAATATTTGAGATACTAATTAGTCAAGGGAAAAAATCAAACTGGTCTAATCTATTATAGATGTAACACACCATGTTGTATTTACAATCAGTGAAGATTTCTTTAGAGTCAGTTACTTTCTAATTGTTGTGGTTATGGTAATTGCTTCGTTGAACAATATATAATAACAATTGACAACATTTGAAAGTAATTTTAGATTTTTATTTGATTCAAAGAAGTTAAGGTTGTTGGATGATAATGAATTAAGAGAATGTTGCACTAATTTTACAACTATGTTTCTCATGATAATGTGTTGGATGTAGATTTATATGATCTTTTTTCTGAATTAAAAGTATTACAAATGACTTTGTCAAAAAAGTTAATGTTATTAAATGAAAATTTTTAATTTGTTAAAGTTGAATATTGTTACCAAAATGTTTCAATTACTTATTGAATTATATTAACTGTACTTGTGACTGTAGCATAAGTTGAGAGAAGTTCTTTAAAACTAAAATTATTGAAAACCTACTTGAGGTCATAAATGTCATAAGAAAGGTTGAATGGTTTATCTATTTTATGTATAAAAAAGGATATATTAAACAATATTGATCTTGATACTATTGTTAATGATTTTGTATTTAGAAATGTACAGTTAAATTATTTTTCATGATCATATGTCTACTCGTTAGTGCAATTCTCTTAGTATTAGGACTTAAACGGATCTACAAACATAAATAATATATTTGTATGTTATCCTCACATTCTTTATAGGCATAAAATATATGACAATGTACCATCAATAAATGCAAAATCCTTACGCACATTCTTATCATCAATTATCATTGTTTAAAACATCATCACCACACTTTATTTTGAGAATTCATCACAAGAAAAATCTCAATCAAAGTGATAATCATGCAATACCAAACAATAAACATACCAATGAGATACCAAAACCACATGTACCTCTTATATTTCAAGTCCAAAGCATGAAATTTAACTCAAAAGTGGCTTTAATAACCTTTATTTGGTTTTTCTAAAGTTAAGACTTATTTATTAGCAATGTAAAAATCAAGAAAAATTTAAAAATTCTCTTTATGAATTCACAAGACCCTGAAACCAACCCAAAATGACTTGGGGGACTATTTAATGAATTTTGAAAATTTTGAGTTTTTTGTCACTGTAGTTTAGCATCATCATGACGTCCGCAATGAGTTATCACTACACGTTGAACGCACGCGCCTGACCTAATATGTCTCTAGTTGCGTCAGTCGCATGTGCTGCACACACCACGCATGCACCAACATGCCAACCACCTTCATGGCGTATGCACCACGTGCATATACGCGCACCACCTTTAGCACGTGCACCTTACATGTATGACACACTGTCCGTCCCTCATTCTCCACTTGTCTAGGGCGTGTGACACACACTCCAAATGTAAACCACTTCTGGGTAGCTAAAACTAACACATATGCACTTAATCGTTTTCTCTCACCTCTCTCTGGGGCCACCAAAAATGGTGATTTTCAGTGACTTTTAGGCTAGTTTTTTCCCCTTTAAAGCTAGTTTTCAACTTGTTTTTTAATGCTACAATCATTCAACATAAATTGAAGCAACTATACGTAATTTAAAAAGTAAAAAAGGATTGGTTTCTCCTAGGTCTTTATGGAGAAAATTTGAAAAACTTCGTTTTCATGAACAAATTATGTAATCGCTTTGATACGACATATAATGCGTAACACGAGTCTTAGTTACGCTCAGGATCAAGTGTGAAAGTGAATAAATGAAGAAAATGGAAGAAATAAATGTTTTGGTTTCCATAACTTCGAAAGAGCTTTTTGACACTAAAATTTTTAAACTTTCTTGACGACTTTCACAAAAGTTGATCAATCGGATGTCGTTAATGTCCTGCTTTGATTCTTAATTATGTGATTGCTTCAAAAACCATAGCATGTTCTCCCATTCGCATTCTTTACTTAAACCATTATTTAAGAATTACTTAATGCTCCCCTCGTGAACGTGCGATTAGAAAAAGACGTGTCTACTTGAAATGAATCAATGTCCGAAAAAAGGAAAATACTTTCTTTGATAACTTATGTAGTTAATATGTAAGCCACGAAGATCATAACCCTGGTTGGACCATGTCATTGATTAGTATGTTACCAAAGCAATTTTTTTATTCTCGTTAAATTTGACCCGACATTAAGAAGATCAACATCTTCTTTTTTGATAATTCAATATATATATATATTACAAAATTAATATAATTTTATGATTTGGTTCGTTTATTATAACGGGAATAATATTAAGGATATCAATATTTTAAATCTTTTACCAAAAATTTGCTTAAACAAAATTCAAGATGATACCTCTCTAAGAACATTTGCTCAAACTTAATTCCCAATCATCAACCACTAATCGGAAAATAAATCATTTTAATGGCTGAAATGGTAATCCTTAATTTTATTTTTCTCCTTTACTTTGCGTGCAAGAACCACCCGTTATTTCCCGATCGTTAGAAAAGGAAAAGGTCCTTTTACCTGACCCTTGCGAAATTATCCAGGATCATGTACCATCTGTCACCAATCAATGGTCCACTACTAATTTATTAACAAGCAGTAGCATTTAAATTGACAACTTCCCCCTTTACATTAATTAATTATATATTCATTACGAGAACAACTTGAATATTAAAGCCTAATCAGTAAGTAATTTAACAAGTTAATAATTTAAAATAAAACAATTAACTTAATCTAATTGAATATTAATGGTAGATTCATACACAATTCACTCCTTAAACTAATTAACCTGATGTTTGAAATGATTAAAAAAAAAAGTTGAGAGGCATACAGGAAATCTCCCTCCGACGAGTTCAATCACGTCCTAAAAAGCATCCTCAGCAGAACATTGAAAATCTCTTGAGGGGGTATATTTGTGTTTCATATTTTTGTATCAGTGCTTTAATCAATGGACTCAGCCTTACAATGAAAGTAAAAATCTTTGGAATTAACAGTCACATCCATAATCTAGGACCTACCATCACAAGATACGGTTCCCATCAAAGGAACTTGGCACTTCCAAACATTGTTGCCTTTACTTTTTATATCTTATAATCAGAAATGATGGATAATCGCCCTATGGTTCTTAATTGATGGATGAGTCGATTCTGGTATAATTTGTCACCATCCCGTACTAGCTTATCATCTTGTATATATAGAAGATTTTCTAGATTATATGTGCTTTTTGCGCATGTTAAGTAAGGTTTTTTTATATAGAAAGTGATGTCGTAAAGGAAAGGCAAGCCTCCAGGTGGTCACATAAACAAACAACGATATCTCTAAAGACTTCAGTACTCTAATGTTGAGTGGAAGTATGAGTGCCCTAGTTGCATATAAATAGAAAAATTAACAGAACTTTTGTTTTGATTGAGTCGATGCAAACAAATAAGGCTATATTATCAGGCAAGACTATTGATTAGCATTTATAATGGTGTTAATTTACTATTTAATTTGATAGCTGGAAAAAGAAAATGTGTGAAGAGATCTAATGCTGAACTCATTTTCTCTTAGGGTCTATTTAATTGGAGGGCTTAAAATAGAACGGAACGTAACGTAATACACTTCTATCGTTTGAACGAGGGTTTCGTAATGGAATAGAATGGAATGTGATGGAAACGGAGAGTTTCATGTTATATTCTATTTTATCCTAAACAGTGAAAATATGAAACTTCCAATTTGGAGAGCTTAAGATGGAACGTAAACTAATAAATACATATTACCTAATATATCCTCAATAATTTTTCTTAATACCAATTATTTCTTCTAACCCTAACCCCTTGTATATAATTAATAATATTTTTATATT
>JAOTAY010000009.1:15603676-15617568 GCA_025629805.1 Erythroxylum baracoense | reverse complement strand
AAATGTTTTTCAATTGTATTATAAATGTGCATTTATTGCTCTTTGAATGTTTTGAGAAAGTGCTATGTGTTTGGTATATGAATATTGTGTGGATGATTTCTGAAAATAATGCGAAAATGAACATTTTTTTAAAATAAATAAATTGCTTTACGAAATCACTTTTCGATAAAAGTGCCATTTTGGGCAACAAGTTTACAAGTTATGAAATACATGTTATATGGGTTTGGTCTGGTCCATTCTGTATGTTAAGTGCACTTTGACTAAAGGCTTCTCCCGCCTGCCCATAAGTGGAATGGAGCTCCCTCAGGGACTCCCTCATGTTTACGACTACACAAAACCACAGTGTGAGATTGCGTTAGTTCGTTCTGTTCACGACTACACAGGACCATTTTCATAGGAATTTGTTAGCTCGTTCTGTTTATGGACCTCCCAAACCATTTTGATGTGCTTATGTGTGGACAAGTTTATTGAATCCATGTTTTGGGTTGCTTATAAAGTGTGATAAATTAAGAATTTGGGAATATGTGTTTCATGATGCATTGTGAATTTCTTTTCAATGGTTTGGCTTGTTACCGATTATAAAATTATTACTCACGAGATTTAAGCTCACCCCCCCATTCCGTCCCATCTGTAGGTGATGAGCAAGAGATCAAGTGATCGAGCATAAAGGCATTACTCCGGATTATGCTTATTTTGTATTTTAAGTTAGTTTTTGTAAAATAAGGCTTTAGTTGCATTTTGAGTATTTCTACTTTCTGTAAATTATGTATTTTTGGACTATGACGTATTGTGGCTTGAAATGCCCACTAAATCTTTGTAAAAACTCTTATCCTTTGATGATAATCAAATATGATTGTGTTTTTGCTCATGACTCTCAAGGTTTGTAGATTGCATTTTTTAAGTTTTAATAAGGGAAAAATTTTGTGATTATGACTTCTAGGACAAATCTGTATTGTTCTAGGCTGAATTAGATAAAATTGTCTCTTAAAAGTCATAGATATTTTTCTTAGCTTTCCAATGGTATAAAGTTTGAAATTTTTGGATTTCGGACACAAAAGATATGGCTATCAAAAGATGTGAGGTATTAGATAAAGTGGGACATCAGAAGATGTGAGGTATCAGATGAAATAGGATACCAGAAGATGTGAGGCACCAGAAGATGTGAGGTATCAGATGAAGTAGGACACCAGAAGATGTGAGGCACCAGAAGATGTGAGGTATCAGATGAAGTGGGACACCAGAAGATGTGAGGCACTAGAAGATGTGAGGTATCAGAAGAAATAGGACACCAGAAGATGTGAGATTTTAGACGAAATAGGACACCAGAATATGTGAGGTATCAAACGAAGTAGGACACTAGAAGATGTGAGGCACCAAAAGATGTGAGGTATCAAACAAAATAGTACACCAGAAGATGTGAGGAACTAGAAGTTGTGAGGTATCAGACGAAGTGGGACATCAGAAAATGTGAGGCACCAGAAGATGTGAGGTACAAGACGATGTGAGGCGTTAGATGAAGCGTTAGAGGAAGAACTTTTGATCCTCTGGATGGAAAAATACTTCTTCAAGGTCTTCATGAAAGTTGTAGATCTTGAAGCCCTTTTTGAAACCGTCCTAAAACGATCGCAATTCGATATCTTTAGTGAAAGTTATGCTAATTGTCCCGAGATAGGTTCAATATGATTAAGGACATAAATATGGTTGACTCTTTTGGAAACAACTTCATCGTCCGACCTCTAAATGAAGTAATTCTTACACCAATAGATTCCTAACACATTTCTCTACCTCTCCGTAAAATTTGGTATCTATTGGGGTTGATTAAAGAAAATTAATGGAAAGAAAGTTGAGGAATCGATTGGAGAAGCATAACTTAGTTATGAGCCTACTTTGACTTTTAATAAGATCTTCAGCTGTAGAGCTCCGGATGAGACAATTATCGTTTCAAAATAAACTAGAGACATGGAGCTGTAATTGTTCTGAAGAAGTCAATTTGTGTTTTCGCTGTCAGAACGAGTTACAGTTAGAGAGTTCATGGAAATAACTCTACAGGGCAATTCACGAGCCTAAGTTTTATGGCTTTTGGATAGTTGAGCTTCGGAAACGGGGTCCAGCATTTAAGGTGTTAACTTCATTAGCACTTTGTCACCCACAATAAAGTCTAAAATAAGCCTATATTGTTTAGCATATTTTTCCATCCTTCGCACAACTTTCTGAAGGTTATCTTTTGCTTCATCAAAGACTTCTTATCAATCCTTCACAATTTTATAAGCATTAGGACACTTGCCACCAAGCTTCTGTTTAGCAATCTCCAAAGGCATCAAAGGTTGATGCCCTAAGATTAATTCAAAGGGACTTTTTTTCCAGTTGCAGAAGATCAATGAAGGTTATAAGAAACTTGTGCACTATCTAGTAGATTTAGCCAATTGTTCTGACTCATACACACGTAGTGTCATAAACAATCTTCCAGTAGTGCATTTATCCTCTCTGTTTGCCCATCTTTTTGGGGATGATTAGCAATAGAGAACTTAAGTTTAACCCTCATCATATTGAACAATACTATCCAAAATTAACTAGTAAATTGTGGATCCCTAGCACTCACCACATATATTGGAACAAAAAATGTTTTACAACATTTCGATAAGATAAATTAGCTTCTATTTCCACTGCACAAGAGGATGACACAGCTAAGAAGACATCATACTTAGAAAATCGATCAACCATAATCAACACTGAAGCTTTACCATTTACCTTTGAAAATCCCACAACATAATCTATGGACACGGACATCCATTTTTTTGGGGAATGGGAAGAGGCTGAAGTAGCCCTGCCTCCTTCTGCCTGTTCACCTTATCATGTTGACATACCAAGCAAGTTCTATAGTAAGTCTCAACATCTTGCTCCATTTATAGTCATATATAAGATTTGGACATAAGTGTCAACATCCTTTCCTTGGACATAAGTGTCAACATTCTTTCCCTACTAGGATGTCCTACCTATAGAGAGTCATGTGATTCCTTCATCAATTCTCTCTATAATCCACTAAAATTAAGCATATACAATTTGCCTCCTTTAGCCATAATGAACCCATCATCCAACCAATATTGTTTAATGACCCTATCTTGCACTTCTTCCACCAATCGACAATACGTAGTATCAAGCTTCCCTCCTTGTTGAATTCTATCTATAAAATTTGTCTCAATTCTAGATAGATTATATAGTGCAACCACGATTTCTATCCAACAAAGTGCATCTTCCACTTGAATGCTTTATCCAGGTTTATGTTCCTAAACAAAATCATATTCTGTCAAGAATTTCTACCATTTTGCTTGCTTTGTTGACAACTTCTTCTGCACCTTGAAGAAAGTATTCGCCATATTATTAGTCCGCGCTACGAACTTAGGACCCAATAGATAAACACATATGACGCCACACCCTTAGGCAGTAAACCATTTCCATCAAATATTTCTATTCTATCTTATTTAATTTCTTACTTTCAGAGGCCATATGATTCACTCTTGAACCAATATGCCCCAAGTTGCTTTTTCAGATGCGTTAGTATGAACTTGGAAGGGAAGCTTCAAGTTAGGCAATTATAAAATTGGTTCGGAGGCTATCGCCTATATAAGCTTCTCAAAAGCACACATAATGATCTGACAAGTTCCATTTCATCCCCTTTCTGAGCAGACCCGTTAGTGATGCCACCTTCTTTAAGTATCCATTATTAAAGTGACGACAATAGTTTACTGAACAAAGGAAAGATTGTAACGCTTATACCTTATTCGATGTTGGCCAATCTACAATCTGTTGCACCTTGCTAGAGTCCATCTTCACTTGCTAATTACTTATCAAATGACACAGAAACTTGATTTTAGCCTTAGCAAACTCACATTTTTCCATCTTGATGTATAACTTATGTTCTTCAAGCGATCTAACACCTGTTACAAATGAGAAACATGCTCTACTAAGCTATTGCTGTACATTATGATATCATCCAAATAAACCATAATGAAATCATCCAAGAATTTGTATAATACATCATTCATTCGATTGTAGAATGTTGCACGAGCATTTGTTAAACTGAAAGACATAACCAATAATTTATACGCTCCATAACTTATCACACAAGTGGTTTTCACTTCATCAATATCTGCAATTTTGACCTACCAATAAACATATTGCAAATCCAATTTAGAAAATAAAGATGCTTTACTTAACCTGTCTATCAAGTCTTACACCAAAGGAATTGGATATTTGTTCTTTGTCGAGACTTTATTCAGTGCCTACTAAACTATACACATCTGTAAAGATCCATCTACTTTCTTTTAGAATAAGGCTAGAGCTCCATAGGGTGCCTTAGAAGGAATAATGTAACTTACCTTTAAGAGTTCCCTTAATTGTTTTTGCAACTCCTTCTGCTCCATAAATGACATTTTGTATGGAAATTTGGAAGGAGGTTTAGCTCCTAGTTCCAATTGAATACGACGAGCAATGGCCTTTCTTGGTGGAAGTCCTTTTGGCAATTTTGAAGGCATTACATCTTTGTAGCA
This sequence comes from Erythroxylum baracoense, assembly GCA_025629805.1. Lineage (NCBI taxonomy): Eukaryota > Viridiplantae > Streptophyta > Magnoliopsida > Malpighiales > Erythroxylaceae > Erythroxylum > Erythroxylum baracoense. The sequence continues at coordinate 15,613,021 of JAOTAY010000009.1, read as the reverse complement.
ATCTAACAATTCAACCACTGCACTAGGGACTTCTACAGAGGACCCTTCTTTCACTTCAACCATTATTGTAAGAAATGTTTCCTCACCATATTTGAGCCCTTTCTCTACAACCATAGCCGAAATAAAAGAAAAATTTTGCTTGTCTTTCCTTATACATCAAGTCGTCCACATTTAAGAAACCGAGGATCTTATTCTCTTATGAACATAATTCTGCTCAAATGTGGATAAACAATAGCCTTAGTTTGCCAAAAGAAATCAATTCCGAGAATCACATCGAAATCATCCAAAGGAATTACCATCATGTTGCATTTTCTAGTCCATCCATCTTTTGTCAAAGACACAATATATGTCATTCAATCCACATATCTAGCTTTGACATTGATTGTCTTTACCCTATTCGAACTCTTGCTTACTTTCAATTCAAATTTGGCAGCCATCTAATCTGTAACAAAGGTGTGAAAAACACCTGTATTAACCATTACAGTTACAATCATACCACTAATATGCCTACAAATGCATCAACAAAGCATGTGTTTTGCTTTTCTCTTTTGTTAGAGTATTCAGTAATTAGCGAGGATTAATAATATCGCAACTTCACCATTTGGTTCATCTTCTGTCACCATTGCAATGAGTTTTTCTTGCTTGAGATACTCCCTTGCATAGTGAGGACCACCACAAATGTAAAAACCAGAAATTTTATTTTTCTACTCACTTGTAGAAGTACCAATGTTTCTATTCACCTTAGCCTTCCCTTTATCATTCTGGCCATATCTTGCTTAACCATATGATTTGCCATTTCCCCATTTATTCTTCTCCTTCTGGTGGGCTTTGTTTTTATGTTAGGTTGACTTGGAGGTTCCCCTCCTTATCTTTGCTTGGATGCAAATCAATTAACTTGTTCGCAATAGCAATTATATTAGGTAGGTCTTCTACCCTTACCTCTTTCATTCAATTTGTTCTCAAGTTTGACAAAAAATTAAAGTGCTTATCTTCTTCAACTAGTTTATTAATAATGTCCAACATTAGTGAATTGAAATTTTTGACATAGTGCATAGAACCATTATGTTTCATCTTACGAAAATTCTCTCATGCTGACCAAAACATCTTGTAAGGGAGAAATTGCTCCTTCAATTCATCCCCCACCTCTTTCATTCAATCTGTGCTCAAGTTTAAAGACCAGTCTGAGAATTGAAGAGCTTATCTTCTTCAATTATATACTAATGTCTAACATTGACAAACTAAAATTTTTGATATAGTTTCAAATAGAACCATTCTGTTTCATCTTCCATAAATTATCTCATGCTATCCAAGACATCTTTTTTGTTCCTACAAGTTTATGTTCCCAACAAGTCTGCATTGGTGCATAAACTTAAATAACTCAAAGTTAGGGGCATATCCATGATGTGGATGGTAACAATGAACCTAACTACCATTCTCCATATATGTGGGCAATTGGCTCGGACTTAAGCCTATGTTATTCAATATTTAAATATTCGGATAGAAAAGAAACTACAATCTAAACTCGAAATAATCAAAAGAAAAATCTACCTCACTAGACCTGGGTAGTATTTACACTCTTTGTCATTTGGATACATGAGCAAAATCTCCTCAAGGATGTAGAACTTCCTGCTCATCTTCTTAAACCTAACTCTCCATAGCTTATTTAGGTGTAGGCTTACTTCAAAGTTTTTACAAAAGTTCCTAGACATTAAATTTGATGATGAGTTCTAGATATGAAGTCTCTTACTAGACCTAATTAAGACATGCTCATATGATATTCTAAAATGAGGCTTAGTTATTATAAGGGAGGGAGAAAATATATCGATAAACCTAAGGGATGTAGAACTGTTATGTCTTCAATTTGATGCAATAAACCTTACATCACTACATCCACTAAATCTAGAATTATAAGCTTGGCTCCCTAAATTAATTATATCATCTCTACTACTCTTTATAAATTAAAAACCTAAGAAGGATGAGATGTAATCTTGTACATAGAAAGAAGACAAGCACGTCAATTATCTTAGTTGTTGAATCATCTTAAGAAGGTGGGAAGGTAGACAAAAATAATAGGGATGCTCTCTTACAAAACTCTCAAAAATTACAAAAGTGAGCCATCTACACATCTTACGCATTATGTAGAGGGATGGATATTTAAGACCTATATGGATTAATGGTTAAGATTAAACAATGATTTGCCTCCCTGTATATAATGGAAACATCTCTTCAACATTTTTGTTCCATAAAGAATATTCCTAGAGAATCTCTGAGGGATGATTCATGTGACAATATCAACCCTCCTCGAACAAGCCTGCCTGTGGTTAACGAAAGGTGAGTGGCTGAAGATGGTTGTCAATCTATCATAAGTAAACCTAAGATGGTTATCCAACAGATGATGTTTCTTTTATGCTTGTCTTCAGCAGACCTATAAGGATTTATCATTAGCATTCAAAAAATGGTTTTATGATAACTTTGGATTAGATACTTTAGACATATGACAATGTGATTGACTAGTTAAGCGATACTCAGTCCCCCTAAAAGTTATCCTGATTAAGTCAACATCCCTATATATTTGGGGTCCCAAAAGTGTCACTCTCGATCTAAGTTTTTATTAAAAAAAAAGAACTATGAGGCAAATGATACATACCTATTGAGTGTACATATCGAGTAGGATTCATCAATCTTCTTTAGGCTTACAAGTTTCAAGCTTGTATAAGAGACTCAATTATTTGAAAAAGGTGAGTTAATTCAAGATAGGATTTATTTATATGATGAGATAGAGTCCTAATTAAATAACAACTAAGATATTTAATGGAAGTTTGATCCAACTTTACTAAAGATAGTTAAAGGTCCAACTACACTTTTTGAAAGATTGTCTATAAAAAGGAGACACTCAAGATAAGTTTTTATAATCATTATTATGAATCTCAATCGTAAATTTATCTACATACTTATCACGTCTTATTTCTTACTAATTTGAACATTAGAGTGTTTTCACTCAAAACGCCCCCAATATGAGTAGTTATTTTTGTGGGCCTACATCATGAGATTAGCCTAATAAGCATACTTTGAATTTAATCTACATTAGGATCCTATCATTATAATGCTCTAAATTCTACATAATAATTGTACCATATCCAATAAACTTATTGAGAAGATCAATCTAAAAATAGGATACAAAATATAAAGTGTGGACTTACATATATCTATTTGATTCATTTTAAAATTAAAAGTTAAATTAATTACATATAACATCAAAAAATGCTAACAGTACTTTAATATATTTAATACACTGTAGTACAAAACCCAAAGGATATTTGTTCATATACTAAGATTTTTGCCTAAATGTGTATTTTAAAGTCACCTTTTTACCAAGAAATGGGGAAATTGACATAAATATAAATGGAAAATGATGCAGGTATTTTATATGTTCAAATTAAAGTACTCCTTATACATTCACTAAAACTTGAATCCTTACATGTGATGCAACCGTGACATGTATACTTTCTCACCAAAAGGGATGGTGATAACTTAATGATGGAAGAATAACGTAATATTTGGCGAGAACGTCATCCCTATAGTTGGAAGTACACCGATGACGAGACAAGCGATAACAAACAATCATTAACTACGAAATGTCAAAAGTTATGGCAGCTTAATTCTAAGTTGTGTTTTGATCGATTTGTTTTGACTTTAATGCGCATTAATAGAATTGATGTACAAGACACTGACTTCGTGGTATAGCGATGGTATTGTGTAATTATTACTCTCAGCCCTCGCAATACTTTGACCTGCATATGCCGAACCTTTGACAAACGGCCTGAGTTACTTTTTACTCCTACGACGGAGTGTACATGTGGTCAATCGCACCAAACTCTACTGACCAATTGAAACACTCTTATTTTTTTTAATAGTATGATAGAAACTCTTTTCGGGAGATCTAGCGGGAAACACCTCGCGTGCAATGAAGAGCCCAGCGAATAACATCTCTAATAAAAGGGTCCAACAAGCAATGCCATCAATGGAGGGTTCATCGAGCAACACTCCAGCGGAATGATGCTGAATTCACATTGGTAATTTATAGTTTTGAGACTGAAACCTACTAGGTAAAAGATAATTCCAACTTGCACTTGAAGATGAATAATTAGACCAGCGTGACACATGATGATTTAAGCAAGACTCATTAGCTCCAACATCATAAGAAACAAGTTTAAAATTCTGTCTTAATTGTTACGTTTCAACTCAACAATGAAAGTGATTGCCCTTTCAAAGTGTTAGTTGGGCATGCACCGACGTCTATTGCTTGTATCAGCTTGATTCAACTCCAAAACCCACCAAACATTTTTTTATTGAAAATAACGTAGTGATAGCTAACAACCTAAGGAGAAAACTGGGGAAAAGAAAGGGAAATGAGAGTCAAAGTGATTGAAGTGGGATGATAGTAACGTGCGATGAGAGTCAAAGAGATAGAGAAGTCGGATACAATCAAGTAATGTCTTCGATGTTGATAGAGAAGGTAAGACAAATGTTTTATGAAAGAAATTATAATGACTTGATAATTTTTTCATTCTTTGTCGTCAATACGACCTTTTCTTCAAAGAATTGATCTCTTCTCAATAGAATTGATCTAATTCTCTGAACATTTGGAATAATTTAGTACATCTGGACTATCTCTTGATCGAGCACGTGTTGAATGATGTTGCGTGGTAGAGCCAATAGTAGTATATTGTGCGGGATGTCTATCTTGAAAAGAGGAAGTAATTCATATATAAGATTCATATGTTTTATGTACGAGGGCTACAAGGCCGTAACAGAGGTTTAATTTCGAAAAAGTGTAAGCTTAGTTAAGATATGATTTATTCATATGAAGAAATAAAATATTAGTTAAAATCCTTATAGAAATTTTTTCTGGTTAACTTTCCCTGATTCATTCATGGCTTTATATCTAAAGTTGGTAAACTGGCTTAGGAAAGGTGTTTTTGTCACCAAATATCATTGCTTTTATTCATAATTTGGAACTAAATGATTCTTTTTATGGTGGATTGTGATCATTTTTCAGTTATGATTTTGCTTAACTGGGGGGGTTTTCAAGTCGTTTGGGTTATAAAATTTTTAGGGCGATGCTGTCATTTCCATTGATGATTCTTATAAAATTATAAGCAAGCCGGCATTTGTTTTCTACTTTTTCTAATTCTGTGTATTTCACACCAGTAGAGAAATGCGCTACCAACGTTAATATGATTGGGAGTTTGTTAGTTCTGCGGGGAGCAACAGAAGAAATTATCCGCTCTTGAGCGCAAACTTGCAGCAGCTAGGATGAAAAGGACAAGAGTCGGGCAAAGCAGAAAATGTTAGCTGTAATTGGGATTATCACACCATTTGGAAAAGATAGAGATGCGATACGGAAGGCATGGGTGCCAAACGGTAAAGTCCATTTCCTGTAATGCAGGTCTCCTTATATTTAGTGAAATAGAACTGAATTAGACAATGTAATGTTACGAAAAATTCCCCTTTTTTGCTCAAAACCATGTGTTTGGAGTAATTGGTTGTTGTATCTTAGGCTTGAAAGTTCAGCTTTTAAAGAAATGATCAGTGCTAATAGAATAGTCATTCATGTTGCGAAACCTATGTTCACTAGATCAGGTGGGCGTTTAAAACAATGATACTATAAACCAGCAATCATCCATTATCATATCTGTTTCTTCTTTTGGCTCTACAGGATGGTCAAGTGGGTGCTGAAGGGCATCCAAATAAATCAAAACTATATTTTGGGAACCATTTCCACTGGAAGGTTGTTTCTGATGGAGAAACTAAATTTTGCACGTGGCAACAGATGTTCGTTGAGAGTGTTAGGTCCTAGTGATGTGATACGAAAACTTCACCAGGGTTGAGTTGTCTTACCTTAACTATATACTGCTTCATCAAAATCAACAGCTTCTGGTACGAATAAAGTGAGGAATGCTATTACTAAAACAAAAAGAGTAGTGTGCCTTAAATAAATTTATGGACTTAGCTGCTGGGACTCAGGCCCGGTTAGATTTTAGGATTGAAAAGAAAAACAGAAAATGAGAAATAAGAAGAAAAAGAAAAATTGAAGTGGGCCTAAATAAATTCTATTCTAAACTCCAACCTCAAAAACCTCCAGCGTTAATTCTTTAGTTTTTGATACTAAGGGTCCAACAAAGTCAAAGACCAAATCCACAGTCCAATAATGGCCCTTTATTTCTTGACCTCCATACAAAATCCCAAGTACAATGACCAAAGATCTCAAGCCTAAAATTAGAAGACAAGTCCAAATTCTGCCATAGTCCCATTTTACTAATCAGTCCAATCTAATTCAAAAGCTAAAATCAAGTGTAAAACCAAATTCAAATCTAAATTTAGGCCAATCCCTCATCCAAATTCAACAAAACCCAATATTATGAAGCTCAAAACCATTAGTCCATTTTCTTTTTCAACTCAGGTTGTTGCAGTTTTACTCAAAAAGTTTGTAAACTGTCCATTGTTAATAAATAATTTATTGATTTAATTAAAAGGGACTTGATTTGAAAATCTCTTGCATTAAAATTTTCTCCGTCTTTTGTTTTAATTAAGTAAAATAACAATACCATTGCCTTTTATTCTTTTGTAGGTTATAATAGACATACCTTTATAAATGTCAAATTTAGTAATATTACGCTGTAACTAACTTGGTGTAATTGTTCAAAATATATTGGTACAAGTAACTTTGCTTGATCATGTCTTCATAAGATGGAGAGCAGAGTTTATATTATATTAGAACAAAATGTGAGTCAAGGAAAGTTAATTTGAAGACAGACCAGGGTATAGAATATGTGAAGACTCAATAAACTTTCGGTCAAACAATGAACCGATAAGAGCAGAGACTTGATTGAATATGAATGGATAGAATCAGGTTAAATTTATTATAAATCATGTTAAATGATGTTTGTGTGAGTAGGAGTTCATATTTTTTATATATAAGAGGAAATGGGTTTTCACTTTTTCCTAATTTTAATTTCCAAATATGTCCGGTTATATTTTTGTATCTATCCATGCTTTTGATTTTTGCCATCTTTACTTTTGTTTTATGGGAAGCTTGTGGTTGTCATTTAATTGGTTTTATTTTAGTGGTCCTTTTATTGTATTTCAATAGATGGATGGTCCAATTTTTAACTCATTCCACTAAAAAATATTGTGGATAAAATCATTTGATGGTAAAGCTTCCTCCTTTTTGGTTGGTCATGAAACATAGCTCATATTCTGGTCTTGATAATTTGAGGTGGATAAAGATCGTTTGTCGATCACCTATTATTGTGTTTAACTAGGCTTGTGGTTTCTCATTTATTAATTATATATATGAAAGAATTGTAGTTTTAAATTTGCTTGTGATAATACTTTAAAAAATATTATGGTTAAGACTGTGGTTTTAAACATGCTTATGATAATACTTCAAAAAATGTTTAGTTGTTGGCGAGTATATCATAATGATGATGATATGATTATTTGAGTTAAAAGTTTCAGCCAAATGCACCATCCAGTATCAATGTTGTTAATCACAACAAAGACACTTTTTTGGAGCTAAAGAAAATGAAGGTGCATCATTATGTGATATTCAAAATAATTGAAAAAAAGAAAGAGGTTGTGGTTGAGAAGACCGGTGGTCCAGTTGACAGCTACGAGGATATCATTTTTGCTTTGCCTGACAGTGACTACTAATATGTTGCATATGGCTTTGATTTTGTGACTTCTGAGAATTATCAGAAGAGCAAGATCTTCTTCATTGCATGTTCAGCTTATGCCTTTTGATCCTTTTATATATGCACTTTCATCTTTTAATATTATGCGGACATATATAAATTTATGCTCTATTAAATTGGAAATTATTTTCTGGAAAAAAGGAGAGAATTGATTATTCAATGTTTAGCCCTATTTTGAGACCTTATATGATCATTGACACTTTTTGGTTTATAAGGATGACAAACAAATGAAGAGAGGACAGATGATGTTTGGATCAACCATTTCTAAGCAAACATTTCTATAGAGAGTGCTACACGCTCTTGTCCTTTACTTACACAGTCTTGTAGATGAACCGTGTAAGTCTTTAGAACCTTATGAAGAAGGGCGTAAAGGGCGAGGACATACATGATCATGTACATGCCTATTTTTATATATATACTGTCGTGTGTGACGGCTATGTAAGATTTAGGTTTTAATATAGTGTGTGGCCAAAACATTTTTAAAAAGGTAAGGAAAAATAGAGGGAGAGTAAGTAGAAAAGTATTCTCATCCTTTTTTTTTATTGTTTTTGGGTTGGTTCGAGAGTTTGTTGATTAATATATCAACTTTGATTTCAATCCTAAAACTTGGTGAGACAACTTGAAGATGTATGGAAACAATTTTATGGTCAAGTTAACATAAACAAGTTACTCTACTTAGAGTCCCATAATAGAGGACCTTTTATAACGTAAGGATCTCTTTAATTCTATTGATGTGGACAAAAGTGTGAAGTGTGATGTTCCTTTAAAGCCTGAGAAGATGTCAAACTGAGAATGAGAAAAGATGAAGTGAAAAACTTTGCACACAATTCAACAATAGATTGATATCATTATATTTAACTGTGTCTCAAGAAACGGATTCTTTTGAGTTATGAAAAAAGCTAGAAGGTCTTTATGAAAGGAAGATTTCCCATAACAGCCCTCTCTAATTAAAAGGACAGTAAATTTAAAGTTGAAAGCTAAAAACTCTGTGTCAGAGCATTTGAGTAATTTTCATAATATAATCAATAAGCTTACAATAATTGAGTCCATTCTTAAAGACAAGCTTCAAACCTTGTTCTTGTTGAGTTTGCTATTAGATAGCTAGGAGACATTAGTGGAGATAATTAGCAATTTATCTCTTGAAGGAGTGCTTTCTTTGGATGTAATTAAAGAATGTATGTTTAATGAAGAAATCAGGAGAAAACAGATGGGAGTTGATAATGTGTAGGCTTTCATGACAAAAAGTAAGGGAAGGAGCAAGAGTAGATGTCCCAAAGGGCGTGAGTCTAAGAACCGATCGAAGTATAGAGGTGACAAATAGGTGAGGATATGCCAATATTGTAATAAGCCAAGACACATTAAAAGGTTCTACTATAAGTGGAAGAGGCATTAAAAAAAACAAGATCATCAAAATGATGAAGATAATAAGCATACAGCTGCAACTGTTATAAGTAATGATGATAAGGTGTCCTTAGTTTATGTGACAAGTAAATGTCTCCATATTAGTGCTTCGAGTTTTGACTGGTTAATTAAGATGAGATCTTCATATCATTGTGTTCTAAAAGTGGTTGGTTGCTGTCCCTGTGGG
>JAOTAY010000009.1:15566786-15580355 GCA_025629805.1 Erythroxylum baracoense | reverse complement strand
GTTCTGTCCATCACAACCAAACAGCTCACTGTCTCCAATTTCTGTTCTGTTCCGTCTCCAAATTTCTGTCTCGTTCCGTCTCTGCATATTGGAGACAGTAACCAAACAGACTGTTAGTTTATGTGACAAGTAAATGTCTCCATATTAGTGCTTCGAGTTTTGACTGGTTAATTAACATGAGATCTTCATATCATTGTGTTCTAAAAGTGGAGTACTTCTCAAACTATAATAGTAGAGACTTTAGGAGCTTAAAGATGGGAAATTAAAGTTTTGCTAAGATTATTGGTATAGGTGATATCCAAATTCAAATAAATGTCAAATGATTATTGACCTTGAGCGATGTATGACATATCCACAATTTGAGGCTAAATTTATTATCAAAAAATGTGTTAGAATAAGAAGGATTCTAGCATACTTTCAGTGATAGGAAGTGGAAATTGTCTAAGGGAACAATGACTATTACTCGAGGTGAATTATGCTTCATATTATACAAGACACACTTAAAGGTTTATAATTGTGGAGAAGTACACATAATTGAAGGGGAAATTTTTCCAAATTTGTGGCATCAATGATTAGGGAATATGAGTGAGAAACGAATAAATGTTTTAGCTAATAAATCCTTTATCCTAACCAAAAACACTCCTCTGCTTAATCCTTGTGATTATTATTTGGTAGGAAAGTAGCATAGAGTCTATTTCAAGAGAAGATCTACAAGGAAAATGGAGATATTGGAGCTGGTGTTCTTGGATGTTTATAGCCCTAATTGAGGAGGAGTCACTTAGAGATAGTAAATATTTTATTACATATATTGATGATTTTTCAAGGAAAACTTACGTATATATGTTGAGATTAAAGAATCAAAATTTTGAAACTTTCTAAAAGTTTCATGCAATGGTAGAAAGAGAAGTTGACAGGAAGTTGAAGTGTTTACAAATAGATAATAGAAGTGAGTCTACTTCTAAGGTGTTTGAAGATTAATGTACATCACATGGCATTGGACATGAGATGACCAAATCTGATATTCCACAGTATAGATGAATAAAATAATTTTGGGGACGGTTCATTGTATGCTCAAAATGTTCAAGTTGCCAAAGACATTTTAGGGTGAAGTAGTTAAAACTATAGTTTATTCAATTAAACAAGGTCCCTCAGTTCTCTTAAATTTTGAGATTCTCGAGAGAGAATGAACAACTAGTCTTACATAACATCATTTGAAAGTATTTGGTTGTAAGATATTTAAATATGTGCCTAAGGATCAAAGACAAAAGCTTGACTTAAAGGTATTGCCTTACATCTTTGTTGGCTATGATGATTATCAGTTTGGTTTCAAAATCTATAATATAGAGAAGCCTAAAGTGGTCAAGAGTAGGGATATGGTATTTCAAGAGCACGAGAGAGGTGCTGATCTTTTAAGAAGAGATAAGGTTAATCATGGTGATGTTGTTACTTCTTCTCTATTTCTTCTACTATTGAGCAGTCTACAGGTGAAAGAGATGAAGAGAATGACCAAACACACGTTGATAGTGATTAACTATAACCTGGTAATGATGAGCTACATGAACCATACCTAGATAATGCTAAAGATGAAATCATTAAGGATAATGAGTAGTAGAGCAATTAGATCCTATAACGAATGATATTGATTGAATTTTTCTTTAGCTTATAAGAATTTATTAATTTTAAACCACAAGTGCATAGCGTAACTATAGCTAGTACAGGCAAGTATGTGTTAATCTTATAAGGACTGTAAGTACTAGTATTCACCCTTTTTCTATTATCTAAACATTTAAACAGATTACAGATGTAATTAAAAATTAAACTAAATGAACTCCTCCAAAGATTTCCCCTTAGGCAAAGGCACTAGTAGAGTCAATAATAAACCGAAAAAGTTGATAAAGTCTTGCATAATAAGTCAGTTCTTGACACCAACACCAATACCAGGAGGGTATCGTGAGTCCAGTGCTTATATGGAAAGGCAAATGTGAACATAAACACTGTTATAATGAAGAAGAAGTATATTCACTGGATGGAAAATCATCCAATTATGTCAAGAGCCACCGTAAACTGGTAACTAGTCATAGTTCTATATAAAGCTATAAGTGTTTGCTCTCTTGCAATCCTAAAATCATCCTCTATAGCATTTATAGTATAAGGACTATAAGTACTAGTATTCACCATTTTCCTATTATCTAACCATCTAAACATATTGTGGATTTAACTAAAAATGAAAATAAATGAACTCGTCCAAAGATTTCCCTTTAGGCTTGGGCATTAATAGAGTCAACAATAAACCAAAAAGGTTTATAAAGCCCTGCAGAATAAACTAGTTCTTGACACCAACACCGTTGATAGGAGGGTATCATGAGTCCAGTGCTTATATGGAAAGGTTAATGCGAACATAAACATTGTTGTGAAGAAGAAGTATATTAATCGGATGGAAAATCTTCCAATTATGTCAAGAGCCACAATAAATCGGTAATTAGTCATAGTTCTACATAAAGCTATAAATGTTTGTGCTCTTGCAATCCCAAAAACCTCCTCAACAACATTCATAATCTTTGTAGGAGGAATCCATCCAATCGTACTGAAGATATCCTTTTAGAAGAGATTTTGACTGCAAAATGCAATAATAACCATGTGCTCGTGGTTCCAAGCAAATGAAGTCCATGATGGCGACCAAACTCTTTTGAGAAAAAATCGAAGAAATTAGTTGCTTATTAATACCTACAGTACCTTAGGCATGTTGGCCACTACCCCCTCTGTATTCTTTGCAACAAAAGTAGGGTAACGAGCAGTTTCTTGCATCTTCAAATGCCAGTAGTGGATGCATGGTAGAGTTCTAAACATTATAATGATTGGCCAAATGTAATCTACATGAGGGATTGTTGAAGCAATCAGATCAACTTTATAAGCTGGAGCCTTGAACCTACCCTTAACGGTTGCTAATGTTGGGAAAGTAAAATAATTACGAAACTTTTTTGTGTTCTGATTTTTCAAAAACCAATATCACTTTAATTCTATAAAATGATTAATGCATAAATCATAATAAAGTATGGATCTTAATTCGTACCTTATTATGAAGATTGATCCTCTTCTTATTGTATCCCTTGAATCGTTTATGAAATTGATCCACCTCAACCATCGTAGCTGCACAAGAGTTCAACTTTTAACGGTATCCACAGAATAGGTTGAGAGGACTCTATAACTCTTACAGAGAGAGTTAAGTAAGAAGTGTTAGCTCTATTATAGCTTAAGTGTAAAATACCACTCGATGATATTCAAAAACATACTCTACAAGGATGGCATGTTAAGACGATCAAATCAACTCATTGCAAAATTTTTAGACATCAAACACATCTTAAGCAAATCAGTATTAAATTTTGGCCCATTTCAATTACAAACATGTCCAGTCATAAATGTCATTATATTTCATAACTCACACATACATTGTACAATAACTGAGAAATACTATTTTTAATACAAAATAACTGAGGACATGTGCAAGTACAACTGATCCTAACCACTAACTTATGTCCAATTGTAATAGCTATACTCCAATTAGTCTAGTTAGAGCTCCTTTGAACATGAAATTCAACCGTGCAATTTTGATGAATTTGCGAACTCAGTGAGTGAACCATCATTGATGTATTCTCTCAAGTCAGAATCACAGAGACAAATCATATTTCAATTCAACAAGTATTATATAACACGTCATGTTTCATCATACCTTATCAAATACATCAAGTTATCACACTTTCATAAGTATATCAGATAAACTGATATTTCATATCACAGCACATCCTCATTTACTATTTAACTATATTTCAAACATTTTAGTCATTCACTTCAATTCATTCGAATGATACATATAAATATGTATATGCAAATGCACATGTCACTCTGTTCATTTTTAATTTGTTGTGACCGAGTGCCTACGAATTATCCCGTATCCCTTATAGATACTGGGCTCATTTTATATATTGTCCTATACCCATAGTGGATACCAGGCTCATTTTAATACTGAGGTTGTGGCTCTTTATGCCTATTTCTGAGCTTTAAGCTCTTTTTCAGACTGGTCACTTCAGTCACAACTCCTTTATCTAAACATGCATTTCAATGTAATGCATCATTCCATATGCCATATTTCATTTACCTTACATTCTTGTGTGCATTTATCACACGTATCAATTTATCGAATCTAGTCCGAAAATTCATCGGATCTAGTCCAACAATTCACATTCAATTTCTCACATTCCATATTCACCGGCATTTCTCATCCAATTGTTCTCATATTTCATATTCACATACAAATTGATAACACTTCCAATACAATCCCAAATATAGAACTCCTTAGACCATCAATGTATGGAATTAACGCAATCATATCAATAGCAGTTCAATATCAAAAGCTAAACAAAAATAATTCAATCATAGTGAGAAAACATCGAGGTTAACTCACAGTACGCTCCAGATAAGCTATTACCTTGACGATCTGACAATGTCTGGATGCTGACGTTCAATCTTGTGTATCTATCTTCATGCAATACACGCATATTTTACACATCATTAAGTTGTCAATAATATGATTATTCACACACACACACACACACACACACACATACACACACATATATCATGTTTCAATGCATACTCAATTGACTATCCTGTGTATGTATCCTTATTCACAATTCTTGATCATTCAACATCATAGCTTGTATATAGCTAGTTTGCAATTAGGTTAATATGATAAGTATGCTTGATTTACTCCAAATTCATCAATCATACATTCACCAAACTTTTCTAGCAATATATATTCATATAATTATCCAATTCTCATTCATCCATACCTAACACACATTACTTAAGTCCTTAAGTTCATATTTGCATTCATAAGAACAAATTTATTCCTTTGACAACTCATAATGTCCAGATTTGGATACATAGATATAAAAACAGTCCATTTTTTATGTTATGACATCAAATAACAACCTAAACTTATCAAGCTCTTAATCAATTAATCAAGAAACCATTTAGGTTCATTCAAAGCCTTAATTAAGTCCAAATACACTAATTTAGATTGACTTTTCCTCAGCTGGTTCAAAAGGTACATATAACTAAAATTATCATTCCTAAACTAGGCCCACGATTATGGAGAACCTTGCCATAATCGTGATAGAAGCTAGTGTAATAGGCCACGATCGTGGGAAGAGTGTCATGATCATGCACTATCTTTCTTCCTCAATTCTTCAAGAATTTCATATACTTGGAAACATCACTAACACTTGAAATTTTCCAAAATTCATATACTATAAAGCTACTTCATTTCGTGAATCAAAAACCAAACCAGAAACTATCATTGAAGCATCATTTTCCAGAATTCATTTCATTATCAACATCATATATATTTCATTAAAATTCAATCATCATTATCATTATATTAAACCATGCCATAAATATAAGATTTCTACTTACTTATTAAGCTTCCAATTCCAGCTCAAAACATCAAGGTAACCTACCCCTCCAAGGAAGCAAGATCAAAATAATTTCAAGGTGAAGATGAGCTAGTTTTCAACAGTAAGATGAAGGTAACATCGAGCTAATTTCTTAGCTATTTTGTGAAGGATCAAAGTCTGGCTTTGGTGTAGAAATTTTAGCTAGGTTAAACCAAAATTCAGAGAGAAGATAAAAGCAATTTCGGTGATGAAACAAGAAGAAGATAAGAGAAACTATCTTGTTGTAACTTACTTCATTAGGTGCTAGGTGTCTTTATTTGACCAAGGCATTTGTATTTGGCATGTAAGCCATTTGCCCACTTAATATGCTACCATTTGTCCCCTAGTCATTGGTCCATTTGTCACTCAATAATTAATCCATTTGTCAATTAATTAATAGTCCATTTGTCACTCATTTATCTATGCCAAATGTCACTCAATTTATAGGCTTAGTTATCCTACTTTTCCATATGTCAATTTGTCTTGCCACTTGGCATTTTTCCAAGACTAAATGTACATATTAATTTATCAATCTCCCAATCGTGAAAATTAATTCCAAGTAAACCAAAGTACAAGACATTGGAAGTGCACATTTATATCTCATATCACATTCATTTTATGTCAATTGAGTACAATTTGTCTAACTCACAATTCATGTGTGTATGTTCATATTATGCCTTTGAATACAATTATAAAATCATTACATAAATATACCAAATTCATTATATATAATGCTACTCATGTGACTCAATAGTCTAACACTTTAAATCTTTCGACAGTTTGAGAAACGAGATACTACATTAAACTTATTTATATTATGTTTTTGACATTTTAGTACTTTCATTGCAATTAAATTCTAATTTCAATTAAACTTTGATTATAATTACAAATAATTCTAATTAAATACTAATTATGCCCAAAATAAGATCCAATATCTCAAATTGATCCTTATTTATTAAATATCTCATATTTAATCATAAAGCTTTTCAAATTTTACAATCAAGCCTAACTTGATAAAATATCTTTGTTGTCTTCAACACATTCTATATGTAAAACTTATTTGGTTCCTAAATATGTTGGTAATGATTATAAATTATAATTTTAATTCATAATTAGAATTAGATAAATTAAAACTCCTTTTAATTTATCTTTAATTCTCTAATTAAACAATTTATAATCATTTATCAAGATTGACATTTAGCAACGCATCATAATCACCCAAATATTTAGGAGTGTTAAAGTAGTTTTGACTAACCTTTTTGTGCATGATTTTTCCTATAATTCAATCCTTTCATTATACAATGTTTTGATTAGACATATAGCATGGAATTAATTAGCTATTGATTTAATTAATGATATTAGAAAACTATTTATAAAGCGTCATTCTATCTTGGCCAAGGATTTCTTAAATCAATATTAATCAAGAACAAGAGAACATTCTCCCTAATTACTTTAGGATGATGAATCCTATTTTTATCACACAACTACCTCCATATAATTCATGTAAATCCAATGACTACCGACTGATCGACCCATGATTAAATAGTTCATAAGTGGTATCAAAACATAGTAATCCTTATACATGATAACTTTGGAGACCTCAAGTCAAGGATCACTTATGTAATCATCACAATGAGAATTCCATAAATATATAAGTAAGTCCCAAATGGATTTCTTATATAGGATCAGTTTAATGAACTTATTCTCTAACAAGCACCCACATGTTTGTTTAAGTATCTTAGCCTATGAGGTTGACTACTTCCTTTAAAAGAAAAAATATAATGTGTGCTAGACTTTTTACATTCTATTAATGTCTAGTCTTCATAGAACAATGGCTAGGAATTTAGGGATAATATATAAATGCAATATGAATATCATAATTATAATCTCATTATAATTTCATTTGCAATGTATAATTTTCCTATATACTTTATCATATACATTTAAACTACAACCGAGCTGATTAGCTATAGGGCATAAACCAACAGTTGATATAATTATAGTGTACACACCACTGTTAAAATTCCAAACCCTTACATAACGGAGATTGTTGTAATGAAAGCCCACAAGTCTTCTTGTTAGCATATTTAGACACAGTGGTTACGAAAAGATGGTAGTTACCACCTAACTTAAACTAAGCTAGAATCGAAAGAATCAAAAAGTCAGCATCATAACTTTAGCATTGTGGCCGAAAGAAAGGCCTAACCCAACAAAACATACAACCAGATGCATAAGAGTCAATCCATGCACTCTTTTCCTTCCCATCTTATCACCAAGCTAACCAAAGAAGATTTGTTGAGCAAGAGTTACACATAATGCTACTCCATTAATTGTTGCTAATATGTTAAGAGGGAAGCTGTTAGGCCTTGATGCACCTTTTATATGGTAGTAAACACACCCAAGCAATTTATTCATTAAGGAAATGTAGAATAAATCATATTCATTTGAGAACAAACTCATTTCAGCAATAAAAATAGTTGTGAAATGACACTACTGTATTTTTGCAACATCAAGTGCAGTAAGCACCTCCAATTGTTCTTTGTCCATGGTTGTTTCACTTTTTTAAAATAATACTTGTCAACCAGTTCTCAAGAAATGTACCTATAATGGTTACAAAAGCAAATCTAATTTCAAAATATATTTGGTGGATATATATAAGCTTCCAAAGATATAATAAAATTGAAAGATGCTAAATTTTTTGCCAAAGGAAATATTCTTAAGAATGTGATAGCACCCAAACTCTTGTGAAAATGGAGTTGAACAGAAAAATATCACAAATTTTTTAAAAGAAGTGATTATAAATAAGTAGATAAATGGTTCATTAGGAAAGCATAAAAATGAATTGTAGATCAATAACTGGAAAAACCCATTTTTAAATCAATGTGGGTTTCTAGGATCATAGTGCTAGGATAGCAGAAGAGAAAAAAGATAAAGAGATGATCGCTTCTTTTCTGTACTCCATTTCCTAGATTGAGACCTCTACAGATATAACATCTCAGAGGAGAATTTTTATAATATGAACTAAATACTTAAGCTTCATCCAAACATGCCATACACACACTAAGATTGATTTGAAAAAATCAAGTTTATGTGATTTTTTGGATGCACAATGACTTGCCCATTTTGAGTTACAAAGTTGTATGTAGGGAGAGTACTTAATCAAAAGAAAAGAAAGAATTACATACCTTAAACAAAAAATATTTATTCCTACCAAAATAGATAAAAGAGTTCCTAATAGATTGAATCTTTTGTTAATGTGAACTGGAAGCATTTGTAAAAATTACGTCAAGAGAACAGAATTATATATGGGGAAATGTGTTGGAAGCTATAAAGGAAGAAGAAAAGAAAGGGATAACTGGAAAAACTTCCATTTATGTCTTTCAACTTCTTATCTCTATCATATAACGTCTTATTACAAGCCTTTTATATGCTAAATATCAATTATTAATCAAAAGAAACATATAAAATTGAATTCTAAACTATAGACTTTTCAGTTGAGCAGCCTTTAATGAAATAGCTATAACTTTCTTTAGAAACCTCTAATGAACCTAAAATTTGCACTAGTTAACACTATACTTAAACAAGCTTTAAATCCATATTTATTTCACTAACCAAAACATTTATTTACCTTCCCAAAATTTCTCTCACATTCACCACTGTTGAAGAAAACGTTTTATGTTTACTTAATTGCATAACTCTCAACACCCTCTGGTAAACTTGACATCTTCATAACTCCAACCATCTCTCTAAGCTGCTAAAATCTATCTTTCTTGAGGAGTTTTGTAAAAATATTGACTATTTGATCAAATGTTTTGATGTATTCTACCTTAACCTCATTGTTGGTAATGCAATCCCGAATAAAATGATTTGCATCTATATGCTTACTTCAATCATGAAACACTTGATTTTTTGCAAGAGCAATGGTTGATTTATTATCCACCATAATTTTAGTCACTTCTTTTTGAGCAAAATGAAGCTTGCCTAGCAATCTCCTTAGCCATATCACATGACATACTCTAGCAGTTGTGGCAACATACTCTGATTAACATGTTGAGAGTCTTATAACTGATATTTTTTTAAAACCACAAAATTGCATTTTCTTAAAAGAAAAATATAAACCTAATAGTACTCTTCTAATTATCAATATCGTCAGTACATGTCAAGTACCTTAGGCTTCCTATAAGGCTTCAAAATATGGTTGGATCGACTTTTATTACTCCATCCTCCGTAGAGAGTTTTACTCTGCACTCCATCAGGGTATTCATGGGATTGCAATCTATCATCTTAAACTTTTTTATAATCTCTCTTGCATACACAACTCCTAAGAGATAAATATCCTGTCACTCGATTGTTTCACTTTTATCCCCAAATAATATGATATAATCCCTATATCACTCATCTCAAATATTCATGCCATGAACTTCTTAAAATCATCATATGTTGGTAAATTATTTCCTATAAGAATGAGGTCATCCACATAAATGCACATAAACAAAATATCATCTTTCTCTTTTTAAACATAAAGTGCATATTCATAAATGCAACTTGAAAAACCATTATCATGAAGATATTTATCGAGGTGACTATACCAAGTTTGCAGTACTTTCAAGCTTAGAACTTTATCTTAACGACCTTTAATCATAAATCCTTTCAGTTATTCCACATAAACTTCTTCTTTAAGAGCACCATTTAGAAAGGCTAACTTCACATCTGATTAATGGATTGTCCACAAATTTTGGGCTTTATGAGAAACCAATAACTGCATTGTCTTTAAGTAAGCAATGAAGTACTTCTTCATAATCCACATCATGCTTTTTATACCCCTTTGTTACTAGTGTCGCCTTGTGCCTTTCAATTTCTCCTTTTACATTTTTCTTTAGCTTATAAATCTATTTAACTTCAATTGCTTAATGAACACTTGGTAATGTGGCAAACTCCTAAGTTTCATTTTTCTCAATGGAATGAATTTCTTCCTCCATAGCTTTCAACCATTTCTTATCTTTAATAGCCTCTTCAAAACTCAAAGATTTATCATATGCAAATAGAAAAAAAAGATTCCCACCGTTTATTCCTTTGGTACTATCATAGAGATCTCCTATGCTTTTAGGTTGTTCGCTTGAGCTTGTTAAGGAAGGTATGGAAGGAGTTGAACTCTCACCTTCAATTTCTTAGTCCTCATTCTCATCTTCTCACAACTATGGAAGAAAATTATATGTCTCTTCTTCTTTAACACTCCAATCCCATGAAGCATCTTCCTCAAACTCCACATCTCTACTAATCATAACTTTCGGATAAACGAGGTCAAAATATTTTTACCATTTACAATTCTCAATATAACCAATAAACACCATCTTCTTACTCCTATCAATAAGTTTTCTCCTTTCTTGTTTGAACAGGTGAACATAACCAATAGATCTGAAAACCTTAAATGCCTCACATTTGGCTTCCATCCACTCCATGCTTCTTGAGGGGTTATTATCTCCAAACTCCTCGTAGGTGAACAGTTTAAGAGATAACCGCTCATGTAACTACCTCGACCTAAAACTCCTTAAGTATATTCCTACTTTTTATCATTGTCCTTGCCATATTAAGAATTGTCTTATTTTTTCTCTCCGCTACTTCATTTTGTTGTGGTGTTTTTGGGACAGTCATAAGACATTGAATACCATTTTCCTCACAAAAGACCTTGAATTAATTAGAAGTGAACTTCCACCTCTATTGGTTCTTAGAACTTTAATTTTGTATCCAATTTCTTTTTCAAAGGGGATCTTGAATTTTTTAAATGTCTCAAGAACTTCACTCTTATTTTTAAAAAAAATAAACCCATGTCTTTGTCATGTAATCATCGATGAAGAGCATAAAATATGAGCATTTACAAAAAGATTGTAGCTTAATAGGACCACACACATCCGAATGCATAAGTTGTAAAGGCTTGGTTGCTCTTGAAAAGTGACACCTCTGGAAAGCTCTTTCTTGGATATTTTTTGAGTAGACATATCTCGCACAATTGATTTGGATGGATGATTTTGGGAACTCCTTTCACCATATTTTTTTCTCTTAGCATTTTGAGCTCTTCAAAGTTGAGATACCTAAATCTTATATGTAAAATCCATAAAGGATCCTTGAAACAGGCTTGTAAACACTTCGCTTCCATCGTTTTCACATTTAATAAGAACATTTGGTTCTTTATCATGTCAACTTTGGCAACAAGTTTATCACCTTGATTTCAAAGCCATAAATAATTGTTCTCCATTTCACTTTGTGCTCGTTCTTTAAAAGTTGACCGATGCTCAAAATATTACTCTTCATTTATAGGATGTAAAAGACATTGTGGACAAGTTTATGCTCTCCATCTTTTGTACAAAAGTCACTCGAGCCTTTCCCCTTAATCTCTACCTTTGTATCATCTCCAAAACGTACATTCCTGGTCACTTTTGTATCCAACTCCACAAATTTGCTTCTGTCTCATGTCATATGGTTACTTGCACCATTGTTGAGGTACCATGTGATGTCTTTTTCTATAAAACCTTCTTTTTTAGAAAACAAAAGAGTATTACCTTCCTTCTCCTTATGCTCGATAAAGTTCGTCTCCTCATTACAACTTTTAGTTTGACATTCCTAAGAATAATGACCATTCTTCCCATATGCATAGCATTATACTTGGCTTTTATCCTTTCTCCAAGTATTATTTCTTCCTCGCCTATGGCCTTTTTGAGAACTCCTATTTCTACTTTCATAAACTGAATTTTGCTCGTCTTTTTATTAACTGCGACTATGGCCTCTTCCATAACCTCAGACTCTACCATTACCTCGATCTTTTCCTCCTCTATCATTTCCTTTATAATTAAAGGAAATTTTTATTTGCCAAACTTGCTTCATCGGTTCTTTTTGGGTTATTTTCATTCTTTCTTCATGAGCTAACAACGATTCATTTAAGTCATTGAAGGTCATGGCCTCTATGCCTTTCAACTCTTCAATTGCCACCACGATATAATTGAACTTTAAGTTGGGAGAGCCCAAAATCTTCTTTGCGACTCGTATATCTTCCATCTTCAATCTTTTTATCAAACTACTTCATTTGATTCACCATTGCTAATAATTAAGAAAAATAATATGTATAGAATTATTCTCCTTCATAAATATCGATTCAAACTTGGCCCTTAAAGTTTGGAGCCACGCTTTGTTCATCTTATTAACTTCGGCCACGAAAGTTTTTAGAATTTCCTAGGCATCCTTGGATCTTATCATATTAGCTATCTTCTACAACTTCTCATCATCTATCCCTTGATGAATAATTGAGGGTGCACTTTGATCCCTCATTTTCTTATCGATGTCGAACTTCTAGGTAAGCCATGGTTATAGTGTAACATCCCGTTACCCATTTGAGGCTAGAATAGTCAATATGAGAGATTGTTAAGAAATTAGAAAATGCATTTCATGCTCATGCATAATGTTAGCATACACACACGTGAATTTGATCATTGTGCACATTACAATAATTTGTTCATGCACTCATTTGACATTTTTCAGGTATAAATGATTGGTTTAATGTGATTATAATGTGAATCATGGATTTTGTGTTATGAAAATTTATTTGGTGTATTAAATTAGTGATTTAGAAAATTTGGTGAAATTTAGAAAATTTCAGAATGTTTGGGTAATTATGGACTAGGAAAAAAGCCAAGTGCAAAACAATTGATTAATGGCAGTAGAAATAAATGTCAAATGGTAGTGGAAATTTTTATGAATGCCATTGGGATTTAATGATAATAGTCATTGAAATTTGGGATAAATTGGAGAAGAAATTGGAATTAAATAGACTAGTTATTAAAGGAGGGACAAATGGAACCATGAAAAAAATTACATGTGTCACTTACCACACCACTTATATCCCACGACTCTTTCCAAATGAAAGACCAACTCATTTGGTCTTTCACTTGTCATTTTGTTCCTCCCTTCGTAAATGCTTCTCTTCTCATCTTCTTCATTGTTTCCTTTTCTTCTTCTCCACGAATTTGTTTCACAACATTCATCAACATTGATTTTTGCCAAAATCCTTCACTTGTTCCTTCAAGAA
>JAOTAY010000009.1:15546158-15563719 GCA_025629805.1 Erythroxylum baracoense | reverse complement strand
TAATTAAATGAATTTATTCGTTTTAAGTTCCACTGGTGGGGAATTCCTCCCCCGTGGGCCACGGGTCCAGATGTCACCTAGGATGTCGGGCCCCGTGGGCCCGCCTGGGGTGGGGTTCCAGCACATGATGATAGTTAGATATTTAAAGATCATGAAATGGGGATGAAAACATGTTGAAACGTGGATAAGAAAAATGATCTTATAAATGTCTTGTTTTGTGTATATTGCGAGTGATAATTCATAAATTTTTAGGGAGATGATTTTTAGCTAGAATGAACATTTTAAATGTTGTGGAATGAATGCAGAAATTTTTAAAGGGATGATATATGTTCATGTTCTATTTTGAGGTGTGATCATGTAGATAATTGGTGGCTATTATAAAGATGAATTAGAATGAGTTTAAATCCAAAGAAAAGGCTAGTGAATTGTCTTAAAATGAGAAGAAGTAGGATGATAGTTTTGAGACAAAGTAAAGATGAAAATGAAGTTAAATGTGTGCTAGAATATGTTAGATAGAGTGCTTTCACTGAACACGTATCTGTATTTCAACCATATCTTGATATGTGGATACCCAAATGGGATTATTTTTAATTTAGATTAAACTAGAGCCACATGGATACAATTTTCATTGAATTTGAATTCTATCCTTAATGGTCTTGAAATTTGGCTTGAAGTTAAGAACTATGTGCTGTCATGGTATGAGAACATTCTATAGTATTTTGGATATGACTTGCAGAATACTAAACCAAACTACGTGATTTTAATGTATTTAGAAACTTAAGACATATAGAAACATTTGTTTATAAAAAGGGTTGCCTAAATACCTTAATTTCGTGGTCATAATGGTCATACAAAATGGACCTGAAAACAAATTGGGAAAATCTAGAAAATGGGAATGCCTAACGAAGGCAAGAACTTTTTTCCAACAAGTCTCATGATCATAGGAAGTTGTCCACGATCTTGGGAATTGGTTAAACATCAAATATGTTTCTTTTAAGTAGGGTTTGGGACAACCAATGGTTAGTCACTTTCCTTATGATGCTTTTAGGCATGAATGAGGCTTGAATTGAACCTAGAATGATGCTTGAATAAGTGAATAAATGTGTTAGGTGATAATTGAGGTTACAACTTAGTGAATGAATTGTTGATATCAATGTACCAAAGGCATGAGTATAATGGAAATGAAGATGTTCATATGGTTGTAGTTGTGATTCAAAAGAGTTGAGTAATATTTATTAAGTGAAGGTGAATGAGAATCAGATATTATGAGAGCATATAATGCTAGAAAATAAATGACAAGTGATAGATTTATGATATTAGAATAACCAAGTGTTCTTAAGGTGTAAACCTAAGAATAAGCTAGACACATACAAGTGATAAGGTTTGAATGATCAAGAGACGTGATTAAGGAAATATACCTAGAATAGTCAATTTGAGCATGCATTATACATTACACATATACATATGTGTACAATTGAATGTTTATGTGAATGTGCAATTAATAATGTGTATGCAATATGTTTATAGCATGATGTTAATATACAGGATAGAATGTCCGCATCTAGACTTTCTGGATTACGGAAGCAAATGCTAATCTGGAGCATATAGTGAGTAACCTAGATGGTCTCACATGTTTAATTGTTGTTTTAATTTCTGTTTTGAATTGTTATGTGATATGAATGCTTTGATTCCGAGCATTAAGTATCCGAGGCATTTGATGCATGAAAAACTCATTGGAAGTGCTCATTGTATGTGAATTTGATTGAGTAAGTGATTCTCAACTTAAATGTTGAATGTCGGACCAAGGTCCGATGATAAATGTGAATGGGAATGTGAATGTTAATATGAAAGTGTAAGACTGAGCACAATTGATTGGTTAAATACATGTGATAAATTTCATTACATAAATTCATGATAATATAAAGGCTGTTGTGACCAGAGTAGCCACTAAAAAAGAGCTTAAAACTTAGAAAGTGAAAAAGAGCTTAAAGCTTAGAATATGGGAAGAGCCTCTAGCTCACTATGTAAAATGAGCCTATATCCCTAATGGATGAAGGACAGTTATTAATGAGCCCAATATCCACAATGGATACGGGACAATTATAGGCACTCAGTCACAACAGTAACAATTAAAAGTGAGTCTCATGAAGATTGCATATATAATTAATATGTATGTCTAAATGATTGAAATACACTGTTTGAATTGTTTAAATATGAAATGTGAAATAAATGAATAAAGTGTTAATTGATGCTACATGATGAATTAATGAAGTGATGTGATTTATGTGATTACATGAACTATATGTGTTATGTGTTATGTGTTATGAGTGAGCCATCGATGATGGGTAGCTCACTTGGTTCGCAAAACTTAACAAAATTGCAACTTTTTTTAGGCTCAGAGGAGATACGTTATTAAACAAATTGGAAATATAACTGCTGAAGTCGAATACGAGATAGAAGTCAGGATCAGTTGCATCTGCATCTGCATCAGTCTTCAGTGATTTTGTATATATATATTTGAATTGTCTTCTGCAAATTATTATACAATGTTTATGTGAATTGTATAGTGTAATGACATTCATGACTCTGTATATTTAAAAATTTAATGAGCCAAAGCGAGGTTCAGTTGCAATAAAAATGTGTTATTTGCTTGAATCAGATTTATTGTGAAATTGTAATGACGTTTTTAATGAGTGTAATGCATGAAAAATTTGTATTGAGTTTGATTGACCATCCTAACACACCACCCTTATTGAGTGTATTCTCGAATACCGTCTGTGTGATTAGGAATATGCCCTATGGGAATAGGGTGCTACAATGCATACATATGGGTTGGTTATGTTTATTAATATGCCATGTTATGAATCCCATGTTGATGTAGCTTCTGTCATTTTTATATTTGGAAGGAAAAAAAGTAAACTAAAGAAAAAAAGGGAGTTTGAATAAAAGTATCAAGGAGGAAATACAATTGTTGTGAAAAGTTGTTAATTAATATTTTATCCTTCTTGAGTTGTATTGATTGGGTGTTTGAATATATTGCATGCTACATCACCTAAAATACATCTCACCTTACCCTTAGCCACATTACACCTTAGAAAAGTCCTTTGATTCATAATTGTACATATGACTTTTAGTGGTGGAGAAATGAATTGAGATGCAAAGTTATGGATTGTTGTGATTATGAATGGTGTTTGAGTGTACCCATCGAAATATCTTGTTTAGACATCTTTTGTCCAAGTCTACCTATAGATTACTCAATTTCTAAGGGTAACGAATATTGATTGATCATGAGTAAAATCTTTGAATCTTGAGTTATTGCTATAAATTTTAAAATTCATTCATCTTTACTTATGGTTATCTATTCTTAGGAAATATGGAAAATGAATAAAATTTTTTATTTGTGATTTTGATTTTGACAACTTGCTAAAGGACAGTCAAAAGCTAAGTATGGGGGGAACTTGATATGTGATTAAATGTTGATTCATTTGATATACTACACTTAGTGATTAATGCCTTAGAAATGCTTAGAATACTCACTTTAGCTCATATTTCATCTTAGGTATATTTCAGAAATGAAGGAGCTAAAGTGACCCGAAAGCATGTCCATTGAAACCATCTTTTCAAATTTATATTCTATTGATTCATAGATCATGAATAAAAATAGGATTGAAAGAAGAAGAGGCAAGATATAATGTCAAGTGAAGAAAAAAGAAAAGAGAAGTCTCACAACATATATTGGAATTTCTCACGCCTATACAGTACATCTCATGGCTGTGAGAGATCTCTCACAACCATGAGAGGACCATGCACGACTGTGAAAGGACCTTGCATGGCTGTGTAAGGCCATGCACAGCCGTGAGGTGCTCTCACACCCTTGAGAGTTAACTCACAGGCGTGAGAAAGACAAATGTCTCTGTTGATGCCAAGTGTCCCTCGGTTTAAACCTAAATTTTTCTACATAAGGAAAAACATGTGACGGCAAAAAGGAGAGGGAAAGAGCTAGCCAAAAACACTTTTCTGTTATTTTCTATTCAGTTTTTCTTCATTCTTCAACATTGACAGTGGCGATGGAGAGGATGGCTGATGGTGAGAGTTTGAAGATGGAGATGGAAGGCTAACTTTTCCAACACCGATTCGAAGGTGCAATCAAGGATGAGGAGCACATTAAGCAGATTGTTATTGTGTATTGTTTTCTTTACCTCTTTTCAGATTATTTATGTTATCTTGTATGGATTGATTGAGTATTGTATGAGAATGATTTTAATGCTCTATTGAATCAATTTTCATGAAAACCTATAGCTAGAACTTGAATATGATAACAATAGTCATGTTGAAGGTCGTATATGGCAACTAACAGTATTAAATCGTTAGAGATAGCATAGCATAAGTTAAATAATCCGAGCTTGTGAGATTGTTGCTTAGATTGGTCTGTTTTTCTCACTTGTAATGCAGCTGTCTGGATAAACTTAGAGTGCTTATTCTAGGTTTTTCTAATATTTAGGGTTAATTAACGAGCTCTTCTTGATTAACTACAACCTAAGGAAAACTAAAATTAACAGAGCTTATTGTTAGCTCACAATCAGTAGTCTTAAGAAAGGTGTAAAGGCAACAATTCAACGACATCTATGAAATTGTGCTTAGGCCAAGATTAAACCAAAGAACCAGATTTTAACTTATTCATCAATTTTATCACTTTGCTACTATTTAATTTGATTTGTTTTTATAGATTCAATTTTACTTTGTTTTCTAATTTGCTTCAAACCAAAAACCCTTTGTTTTACTTGTACAAATAATTTAGGAAAGTAACTGGAATCTCTGTTGGATTGAACTAGACTTATCACTAGTTATAGTTTTATTCTAATTTTTAGTAGCGTTACAACAAGTGGCCACCTTTACCCTTGCCCCTTTGGGATTTCCTACTTACAACACAGTGGAAATTATCGATACCATCAGCTTCTGACGTTCTCTATTGTGTGGAATTAATTGGATCAAGTGTTGAATGCATGGGAAGCTCAGGGGCTTCATAATTATGTACAAGTTGTATGATTAAAGAAGTACTAGGATAGGTCTCACTTGAAGTGGAATTGGGGAACATATTAGATTTAGTTTGGATAGGGGTCGCAGTCGCCTAAAGGTCTAGAGAACTGGCTTGATCAGATGACCTAAGATCTATTACGTGTATGCTATTAGGAGAGAGAATGGATTGTGAGGGAGTTGGCAAAGTGACAGCACTATCTTCTGTTGGTTCCACAAGAGGCTGTGCAGTCAAGGTAGTATTTGACTCAAGTGTTGTCTTTTTCAGTTCAATAGTAGGTAGAACAAATTCCACAAGAAGTTGATTGTTAATCCTCTATTTTTCTTCTTCACTACCATGAGCTCTTTATAAGTGCCAGTCTTTCCAGTAGGTTTCTAAATTTTGTCTTAGAATTTTATGGGGGGTCTCCAATGGTAGGAGATGTCAATGCTATCTACCCATAATTTATGATCCTCACCAAGGTGAAAGATAGGGACCTCTGTTGGGAGTTCCTTGGATATGTCAACGCTCACACAGATTTGAGTGTAGCCTATACGTTTCTTAGTAGTTACAGATTCATCCATACATAATAGCTTCTAAATGTAACTAGCTAAGGAGTTCAAACCTTGGGTAGTCCAATATTCAAGGGGAATTTTATGGAAGTTAATCCATTGGGGCATATTTGAGATCATGATGGTATCTAGCTTCATACCTGGTTACCATATCTGCAAAAAAATTGTTTGATTCTTAAAGTGCCATGAACCTTCTTCAAGGATCTTGTGAGTGGCAACTTGGAGGAGAAGGTGAAAAGAACTAGATTATTCTCAAAAAGAAGAACATCAGTTACGCCCTATGTTTTCTAGTGTTTTTAAGCCCATCTAGTGATCAGTGGAAAAGCTAGGCGTTGGTCATAGAAAAATGCGACAACTGTAGATTTTGTTTGCACCATCTTGCAGAACTCCAATATCCGAACAAACGATAAGCTTACCATCGGTGTCCATGGGATTGTAAGTTAGGTGAGTGGAACATGGGTCACCTACCACTTGTTTCCAGGGATTAGGAGCAGTAAGAAAAGGGACAAATGGTTGAGTGGGGTAGGGAGTGGTAGAAGATGATGGGGAGGCTTATGAGGGCAAAAGGGGAAATCAGGGAGTTATGGGGGAGATGAGTCAGTCAATGTGGAGGGAAAAAGCTAATTTAAGTAAGAAGCAGTGTGCCAGGAAAAAGTTCGGAGTAGGTTAGTATAATAATGGTAAAGAAGGAGCGAGCAGGAAAATGGCATGGAGAGGGAAAAGGCAAGGATACCCCTGGTGGGGCGACCTTAAGAGGAGTTAGAAGAACAAGGCAGAATTTGGGAATCAATGGAGGAAGATTGGGAGGAAATAGTCACGTGAAGAGGATGTAAGGTGCCACAAAACAAAAACTGGGAAGCAAATGAGGGGAGAATGGGAAAAAAGGATCAGGTGAAAGGTGCGAAGGTGAGGATACCCATTGTTGATTTGTCTAGAACTCATACCCAAATTTTGAGGCGCTTTCTTCTATTTCTCCTTCATATTCTAACTATTACATAGAAGATTGTTTACTTTTAATAATGAATCATAAAACAATGATAACAAAATTGGTCAGGTGAATTACAGAACTCATAGGAACTCCTTTCCCGTTTAATTGATACGTGAGAAATTTGTACTTAAGTTGAACATGTCATTGTAAATGAATCACTTCAAGTGGGATGTATAACTAATGCATGTAAATAATATCATAATAAGACTAAAAAAAGTGACAATCTTCTTTAGTAGCAGAATATAATTTTAATTGAGGTGTTTGGGACCAGTGTTTTAAAACCCTAGTAGTTTGGATCCAAGTCTAAGATAAAGGGACTGTGGACTCTCTACCCTGAGAGTTTTGTGATTTGCAAGCTTCATTTGCCAAGTTCTGTAGTTTTACTAAGGGGGTGTTGTAGGTAGTCATAGGTTAATGGTGAAAATGAAAGGGTATGAAAGCGATTGGTGAAAAATGAAAAATTCATGGTGGTGAAAAAATATTAGAATTTTATTATTTTTTAATTACCTAATACACCACACGAGCTACCCCTAGTCAAAGGATATACGAGGATAATATTATCAAGGAACATGACATTGTTTACACCAGTAAATCAAGGAAGGCTCTTCTCACTGTGACTCCTAGGCTCATGGAATATTTCACCGATAAGCCTCAATAGAGCTACATCACAGGTTTCCAACCTATATACCATTCAGATGGTTTATAGAACAGATCATCCATTATAGGTCAAAGATAAAAAAGATTAACTATAGAATAGATTCCAAGTATGCTAGCTGAGATATAAGCTCTTGGTCTTTGTTTGGGGATCAATTCTCAAGGCCTACCTCTTAGGAATCTACATTGTCCAATATTTCCCTTTTAACAAAGATCTCAAACAAGATCTATAGTCTAAGACTTTCTGATACACAGGATCCTCATGAAGAGGCAAGTGTAGAACATACTCGTCTTTCTGTATGACTATAGCTACATTTTCTAAGAATCAACCTTTTAAGACAAAGAGAACTTAGAAAGAAGTCATAAGATGAAAAACACACATAATCTTTTTATTGATTTTTTTGCTTCTGAGTACAATGAAGGAGAAGCCTTGCTTTTATAGACTAAGCAAGGAGGATAAACACAAACAACTTTTAAGGAAAAGATTCCCTTAGTACAATAATACACACTAACATATAAAAGCAAAAGTGAAAAGAAGAATTATTGGGAGATACTAGGTCCCAATAATATTCCTAAAAGATAAGAATATGCTGAAAAGATAAGAAAGAATCTTTCTATCAAGAAGGAGCAGAGAGAGAGTAGGCCACCACTATCATCATTAGAGTCTGTTATGTCCATTGCTTCGCCATATTTTTCTATGGCTTGGATAAAATTGTCAATTTCCGTATTAATACAAACATAAGGCTATGGGTCCTGGGCATCTTAGAAATATTAGGCCTAGTGCTAGTGTTGGGCTTTTGTTTTGTAGAACTTTCTCCTAGTTCAATCGTTGTTTTAGAATCAAATCTAGGAGGCCTTTTGGGCTCATAACTAAGAGGACATGAAACTTCACCAGTCATGATGTTGAAACCCATAGTAGCAAATTCATCCATAGAGGTCTAATATTCGTTAGTAGGAGAAATGGGTTCTGATAGGGTAAAATCATCTAGATATGGTTCCAGAGAGATACATATTGTAGGCTTGGTGGTCATTAGGTAATGGTTCAGATGGTCTAGAAAGAAGTAAAGATCTCTCAGTAGATCTTTATGTTGTTTGGGTCAATCTATGATGGTACGTCATTACTGGAAATGGTTGATAGTGCAGATATAACCATAACTAATAATACTATAGGGATGCTAAACGTTGAAAATAAAATGGGCCTTCTGTTTAAAGAGAGGAATGATGCTTGCTCAGGATCTACCCAAGTTGGAGATGCTATTTTTGCAATTGTTGGAACCATTCTAAAATTGTCCATAAAAGTGAGTCTACATTGTTTAGATTTGAAGGTGTTGATAAACATGCAGTGGTGAAATAGAAATTGAGCAAGCGTAGAAGGAAGATAAAGCCCAGAGATGCCACATGTTGGCTTCAAAAAGAGAATCATAGAGATGGTAGACAATCTAATGGGGAGTGTAAGTATCAAAATAATTAGGACGTAGAGAAATATTTAGAGTGGTGAGGACAATATAAAGGTAGTAAAAAAAGCAATGTCATCCAAGGTTTTGGGAGAAGTTCTTGTGATGGGTGGAAAAGACTTGTTGATCTTTGCATATAAAGGATATTCCATGATAGTTTCTAGAATGAGGGAAAGAGGAATTGAATTGGTTTGCGAGGTCAAGAAAGGAAGTATGAGGAATGGTGAATTTATAACAGGAAAACCATTCTTGCCATCGAAGCAACTGACTGTCTGGTAATGTCTTCTTTTCAAGCTTAAGAATCTTAGGAAAAGTTGTCTTCTTAATTTCAATCAGAACGTGGTAAGGGATGAGATGAAAGTTGAATTTTTCGATAATCTTTTTTATCGCTAAAATCTCTTTGTAGCTGGCATGATAATGTTCTTATCATTTTTTAAACTGGCCACTGACATGGCTGTAGTAGAGTCTTTTCCTATCAATCTCTTCAATTAGGACAATACCCTAATAATGGTCACTAGTGCTTATTTGTAAAATGTGCTAGCCTTTATTAGGAATCTTTAAAGCAAGTGGATTCTGATAGGTTTGTTTTAAGTTTTGTAGGGCTCTGGTTTGATCTTTACTGTATAGTGGTGGATTCTTCCTCAACAACTTTGATAAGGGAGATGTATAATTAGCTATATGGGGGATGAAATCTCTGATGTAGCTAACAATTCCAAGGAATTGTTAAATTTTTCTATTGTTGAGATTTTCATTTGGGAAAGTGAAATAGTTCATTGGCTCTGTGCGGACCGGGATGATAGAACCCATTATAGAAATTTATACCCAAAAATTCTATTTGGGTTGTCCCAATATAACTCTTTTTGGTTGAGAGCATAATCCTATGTTATTTTGTAAGATTAAAAAAGATTGGAGTAGGGCCTTATGTTCTTCATAGGTTTTGGAGTATAGAAGTATATCATCTATATAGAATGAGGTACTGGAGAGAATGGGCTCATATATCTTTGTGATGGCCCGTTGAAATAGCGAAGGGGTAACTTTGAGTCCAAATGGCATTACTATCCATTGATATTAGGCATTATGAATACAGAAGGTTGTTTTGTATCTTTGGTGAGGGTTAAGTCCTAATTGCTAAAAGGCTACTTTTTAATCAAACTTAGAGAAAATTGTAGCTTCTTTGAGAAAGAGGAATAGAGTACTAATCTTTGGCAGTAGGAACTTATCATCTTGTAGGAAAGAATTGAGAGATTTGTAATCAATTACCAACCTCTGTTTCCCTTGCTTCTGTTTAGATCTCTTATTTATATAAAATGCCTGACAAGCCCAATCATATTTTGTTGACTCGATCAATCCTTGTTAGAGGAGAATCACACATTCTTCTTAGGCTAATTTCAAATCATAAGAGTTCATTCCTGGGCGAGTAGCCTTGGTAGGATTGATATCCTCGTTCTTTTTGAATAGTAAATGGATGAAAAAATGAGGATTTTTTTCATAGACGATTGGCATATGAGAATTGGGCTTGGTTCTCAAGACAGTATTTTAGAAATTGGTCCTGTAGGGCTTTATAGGGAG
This sequence comes from Erythroxylum baracoense, assembly GCA_025629805.1. Taxonomy (NCBI): domain Eukaryota; kingdom Viridiplantae; phylum Streptophyta; class Magnoliopsida; order Malpighiales; family Erythroxylaceae; genus Erythroxylum; species Erythroxylum baracoense. The sequence goes on along the minus strand of JAOTAY010000009.1, from coordinate 15,553,468 downwards.
GTGGCACTTGTGTGAGTTCAAACATATTTCTAATATCAGTATAAGCACTAAAATTGGCATGACATTTAATCCCTGTAGGTAGGATTTATAAGGGATATGCCTTACAATAAACATCCATGCCGATCAGAATATTTAGGCCAAGTAGATGGCTGTAAGAACTTTGGTCCAAACCACACAATTAGAGAAGAAGTGGATCCCTATTTTCTTTTTGTGATAAGCCCAATCTTAAAATAATTTCCATCAGCAGCGGTGAAGTATTTGTCATGAGACATCCATGCTTTAGGTGGTAAAATGTTATGCTTCATAATACTATGACATGATCTAGTGTTCATATACCCAACAACCTTGATCGACTTATCATATTTGTCTTGTTATAGTAATTGGATATGGATATAAGGTCGAGGAATAGAAAGGCATGGAGTCTACCTTCAAACATTTTTATTATACCATGTATAACATATCATCTTTAGTGTCATCAGAAATTGAGGAATTGGAGGATTCACACTTATCTTCAGAAGAGTGGAGTGGAAGAGCAAATTGTATATCTTCATCCTCACTGAAATGTTCTTCAATGAAATCTTCAATGTTTCCATTATCTTGGATAGACATGATAGCCTCCATGGAATCCAATAATTTGACATCCCTTTTCATCTTATTTGGACATTGATGAGTATAATGTCCTAACATGCCATAAATAAAACATCGATCTGCCCTCTTTTCTTGAGGATTTCTTTGTTTAAAGAATCTAACAAACCGGTGACATTTCTTTCATCTAAAGGGCTTATGATTTCCTTCATGGGAAATGTTGGATTTGTGAGACTGCTTGTAAGGGAACTTTCTATGATGATGCTTCTTTTTTGTATGGCATTCACAGTCTTGTTCTCCTTACACTTGATCTTCAAATAAGGCTTTTTGTAAGACTTTTTTAATAAGGGACTGTCTTTAATCATGTTATTGAAAAACATTTGCTAGTCACAAATCTTATCAAGTGAAGCTATCTCTCGTATCTCTTCGAAGTGCAGCAATGGTTCATTGTAATTTAGGTTGTAATTCATCTAGTAAGGAGGAGATAAATGTATAACGGAGGTTGACTTCCTTCAAGCCATTAAGAAGATAATATGCTTTTGTAAATCTAATCTATATAGAGAACAACATTTCATCTCAAAATCCCCCTCCTGATCTATTTTTCAAAAAGCTGAAAATCACTAATGAATTCTTTATGAATCACCCAAGAAGTAGTCCAGCAGATGTGACTTGTATGTATTGAAGTTTGTGATAGTCGTCTAAACTTTACCACCATTCTCATGCAGTGCCAGTAAAATGAGAAGTAAACTCAGACAAAATATCTCTTAACAGATTATTTGGTCAAGTCATTTGCAAGTCAAACCATGCTCCAAATTTATGGAGACATTTACATCATTTCTTAGGTAGAAGGTCATTAAATGTAAACCAAGGTCCTGAGGTAGGTATAGTTGGTGGTACTTATGTTGCTGGTGGTGGTGAGGTTCTGAATAGTTCAGTTCTTGTTGATTTAGCTTTATTAATGTTAGATTCAACTTCAGTTGGTTCAAACATAGTCATTATAATCTGAGCAAGATCATATAAATCAGTAAATTGTCCAGACTCTTCTAAAGATTGTTAAGATATCTCAAAAGATTGCTTAGATATGGTAAAATGCTCAAATGGGCATTCTTTAGATAGAATAGATATGGGTGCTATAGTTGCTATAAACTCTGATTAAGGCATTTTGTCTTTTCCAATGAAGGGAAAAGTTTAAGGTTTTGCTGGAGTAGAAGGTGGAATTTTAATTTGTAAAGGTGTTTTCCAAGGATCAACTTGTTTAGTATATAAAGGTGATGGATTAGAAGTGTTTGTAGCTTTGGACTTTGGGGATTTGGTTGAAGTAGGTTTAGTAGTGGTAATGGTAGGATGGATATGATGTCTGATCAAGGGATAATTCATCTTGAATACTTTCTTATAGTCAGCAGCTTCAGAATAAGTTGGAGAAGAATAAATAGGTTGAATGACTGGAAAAGTTATGAGATAAGCTCCATAAATAGTCTTGGACTGTTTTGTGTACATATCAGCCTCCATTTTTTGGAGTACCTCCTTTACTTTTTGGAGTTCTTGTTCTTTATCTGTGAAGACAAGTCCAAAATACTGGATGTTAATGTATCTTCGAACTAATCAAGTTGGGCCTTCTGATCTTTTAAAGATTTCTATAATTTTTGGACTTGAGAAGAGACTATTTTAACTTTGTTTTGAGTGGCTTAAGTTTTGTTGATTAAGCTTATTAAGTTTGGAATCAATTCTTCGAAGGACTATGAGCACCTCATCAATAGGACTTAAGAGAATAGTTCCATGAGAACTAATTCTTATAACATACACATAAAGGCTAGAAATAACCCTATGATGTTCATCAGTGCGTCTCTCCAGTGGAGGAAATTATTCCGCATATGATTTGATGATCATATAAGGAATCGGAGCGGGAGGTGGAACAACAAAAATGGAAGAAATAATTGGCTAAGGGTTGTTGGAGATTGACTTTGGATGGATCAAATGTTCTTTGTTAATAGATTTGAGTAATTATCAATGATTTCAAGGTCTTGTTATTGGATTTTTAATCCCAACCCAAGGTTTAGAATCAGGATCATGATAATCATTTTGATAGTGGAATTGTCAAGCAAACTGACAATGATAGATTTCTTTTTATTGTTGTCTTCCTTGTTTGTTTTTCTTCATCTTCTGGTGATTATAGAGCTCATCATCATTACTGTCTAATTCAGAATTCAGACATATTTCATAGTCTGGTTCAACATGGATGAATCTACTTCCCAAAAAAAATGTCCATAATGATGGCTAACATATACAGGTTCTTCATTAGGTTTAAAGTAATGGATTGGATGTCTATCTTTTCCTTCTTCATATGGAACAATGATTGAAGCATCAAAATAGGACCAGAGTTATTCGTGGATCTAGGCTAATCTTCATTGAGCCTAGTATAGATGGATTTTACTGATCCATCTCGTAAAGTCTTGAGAATAGGAGGAGTGGTGGTATGGAAATAATACCTATGAGGAGCATGAAACATTTTTGGATAGTTAGTGATCCATTCAGTTGGCATCAAATTTTCAAGCTCCACCGGTGTTAGCTACTTCGAAATTTGTATGATAGTAGTTTGATCATGAGCTCTGTCTGCCACCATATACAAAGCATCAGAAGTGGAATTTGAAAACTTCAAACCTACTGCATAATTTAGCAAATGGTAGATCATTTGGTGGTGAAGAGTGGCCATAATGGTTATAGGATCTTGTTATGCTCCAGTGATTTGGATCTAGACCTGAAGAAGCTCAAACAAGGTCGGATCATCCAACTTGATATTAAAATCAGGGGTAATTATAAGGATGAGACTTCCATTATCAAGGGTCATCAACATATGGGTAATTTCTATAAGGTGTTCAATTCGATTGGAAAGAGTACGTTTAACATTAGAAAGGAGGTTAGCTATAGAGAAAGTTGAAAAAAGATAAGCAGGGTCACTAGGTCAAGAGTCGCTCATATCTAAAGGAAACTCCTTACTTACTCTCATCTAAAATAATGCAGAGAGTTGGGGAGTTCAATATTTGAATGTATTTCAGTCATATGCTTGCCCTATTGTCTCTCCTTCCTTGGACTCATACTCGTAGTCTTTAACTTTCTATCTGTTAATTGTTATTTTCCTCTATAAGCTTGACTCAGATCAGCCTTTGAGCCCTACCATTCCTTTGTATCGCCTTGGATGACTCTTTAGTACTTTTCTTTTACTTCCAAAAAAAAGATCACTAAACTTTTCAATGTCTTCGTAACACCCAGCTATTTTGAAAAGGTAATATCTTTTATTTTTTTGAAAGATAAGTTCATTAGGTCAGTTTGTTTTATTACTTTATAATAATATAGATACATCCAAATAATATGATAATTTAAAAGAAAAACTTATTTACTCAACTTTTAAAATAAAAAAATAAGATATTTTCTTAGCATTTATATTTTCATGAATATTTACAGCTTTCATTTTAGTAGAAAAAAGATATTATTTCATATCAAATAGCATAAATGAATTTAAAATATATAAGACAAAATTATTATTAGAATTATATGATGAATTATGATAATTCAAAAATATATTGTGCATTACTTTCGCATTATTTGCAAAAAATTTTGTGATGATAATGAAAAAAAGGATTTGATCCAAAAACATGACATGGGCTTATGACCCATGAAATAGCTAATGGAAGATGACAACTAAACTATATTGAAACTAGTTAATCATTGAATATGATTTTACATTAAAAATTGTTTTCGCTTTTTTTGACTAAAACATAGCATACGAATAGACCACACCACCTTGTAATTACAGGTTAATTCAATTTCATAGTTTTATGATTGTAGCTCTTACTTTATTGTGGTTTGTATAATAAAAGTGGTTAAGATATAAGTAGTGTTGTTGCATGAGTAGAAGAGAAACTTACAATAAAAACAGAAAGATAACAAATTGTTATAGGCATTAGCATTAGTTCCACCACTGCACAAATACCTCAAATCCTAAGTCTAGTCCATTCAAAGGGAGATCCTACTAAAAAAGTAACTTAATTAAGAAACCACTAGCTACGTATAACAATCATAAATATAGTAATTGTTTTTAAAACGTGAATATGCTTTACCGACAATATCAATAATAGGTTGGTCATCACTTTTAGTGCTTTTGTTAAGAGACATCACCCATTATGACAAAAGGAACGATGAGCAACAATCAACCTTTTTTTTTTCTGAAATTGGGGACCAGATCTTCTATTTCTGTAAACTTGTTCCTACCATTTTCCATTAAATCATATACCCATATTTACATAGGACTAACATAAATGTGTGGATAAAATTGACCAGAACAAAATTGGAACACCCTTACGGTGCACAGAAGATTTGATGTGCCAAAATTGATACCATAGAACATAACCTTTAGAATTTTTTCGAAAACTTCAACGATATCTAGAAATCACTCCACTCTCATCAAATTGTCATGTCTAACATGATGATTAAGTTTGCTAATAAAGATAAATCCTTTACAGCTTCACCTCTCCTGCTTTTACCCAATACCACTACACAGATACACCTACCTTTATCTTCAACAATGTAGTCTTCCTTTGTCTTCTCTCACTCCAACACCATAAATAATTTTACTCCGCACCTGCCCAAACTAGAAATTTCCTTATTCTCGAGGGATAATAGTTATGCCTACCTGTTTATAGATCAAACACTTCTTTACTGTTAGAGCATAACAGATTGTATTATTTATATAATCATGTACAGTTAATCCTCTTCTCATTTTCATACCTGTATTGCTCTCATAGGTTCTGTTAAGGTCTCCCTCATTCTGTTATGATTCTTTTGTCCTATTGTATTGTATTCAGCCCTATATATAATAAGAGAGCCTGAGCACAGTGGGTGTGCCTCAGAATATTCATTCATTACTTTAGCTTTTCTATCTTGGTATCAGAGCTTTTCACTATGCCGATTTCATCTGCAACTTCCGATTCTGCTACGTCCTGTTCATCAGCTCCAAAAACCTATACTCTGTTTAGCTCCCCTAGCCAAACTACTGCGATTAAGCTAGATTATGGCACCTATTTAGTTTGGGAATCTATGGTATTGCCTCTAATTGAGGGGGAAAAATTAGAATTTCATATTGATGGCACGGCTCGCGTCCCACCTTGTCTCATCTCTGATGGTGCAAGGACCAAAGTGAATCTTGACTTTGAGGATTAGTACTCCATTGATCGCTTGTTTGTGGGATGGCTGAGAAGCACTATGACTCCTCCATTGTAGGATAGCTCATCTCCTCTATTGTCGGAAAACTCAGGATCTGTGGAGTGGAGCACGTACAATTTCTTGTTTCTCGACTGAAGCTCATATAATGGTTTATAAGACGGAGCTTCATCAAACTCACAAAAAGGGTATGAAAATGGAGGAATATCTTACTAAGATGAAGAACATTACAAATCATCTTGCTCTTGTCAATGCACCTATGGACATCGAAGATCTTATCCTTCATACTCTGAATGGACTTAATGCTGAGTACAATGCAATAGTTGTGAAATTAGTGGATCAGCTTCATCTCAATTAGGTTGAAGCTAAAACTTCTTTACTTGCTTTTAAAAGTCGAATGGATTAACTCAATCAGTTTTCATCATTGAATATTCAACCTATTATTCATAATGCTCAATGTGAAGATGCTCAACCTGATGTTAAATGTCGCTCCTTTGATTCAGGATCTGGATGAGGTGGCTGGAGTGGTGGTCTCTCCCTTGATCGTCGTTGGGGTGATAGAAATGGTGGTCATTCATTCTGCCATCTCTACCAGCGTCTAGGACATGTAATGGAAAATTGTTATCATCGGTATGATCGTTCTTTCCAACCATCGTTTGGATATGGTCGTTCTTTTGAAGGATACTCTCCACAAGCTTTCTATGTGTCTCCCTACTCAGTGTCAGATCCTACTTGGTATATGGATAATGGAGCAAACTATCACGTGACCCCTTATTCTGATCAACTTGAACATGTATCTCCAGTAGGTAAGTCTCATCTTCTTAAAGCTACTGGAGAGAAGAACCATATCATAGGCATAGGTTCTGCTTCAGTTTCTTGTCCTGGTTCTTATCCTAAACTTCATTTTAAGGATGTGTTATTTGTTCCTACTACTAATAAAAACCTTACGAGTGTGAACAAACTTGTTGACTATAATTTTGTTGATGTTCAGTTTACTAATACTGGTTATATTGTGAAGGACAAAGTAACAGGACGACTCTTGATGCAAGGGACACCCAAGCAAGGAATGTACCCTATGGACAAATTCATATGGCACAGTTTACTGAAACAGAGGATGATTTTATCAGATGGCATCATAAGTTAGGAAATGCAAGTCATGGAGTTTTGAAATAAATTATGAATAAATGTAATGTGAATTTTCCAATCAATGAAAATTATGTATGCGAGGCTTATCAGTTTGGGAAATCAAAAAAATTACCTTTAACCATTTTTAAGTCTTAGTTGAAATCAATTCAATACACAAATTAAATTTTTCCAATGTGATAATGGTTCAGAATATAAGCCTTTTATACCTATTGCACAAGTTGTTGGCCCCTGAAAATTTTTCGTTGAATTAAGCATGATAGTTTATGGAATAAGCATGGAATTTGAATTTTATTTATTTCAATGTTAGTAGGATTTTATTTCACTAGTTAGTGAAATTAATGTTTTAAGAAGGAATAAGGGCAATT
>JAOTAY010000009.1:15518973-15529912 GCA_025629805.1 Erythroxylum baracoense | reverse complement strand
TGCATTTCTTTTTATATGCATGTGTGTTCTTTGTTGGTTTGTTTCTTGCTTGTTTTAAGTTTTCAATCAAAATGAGAAAGAATAAAACAAACATTTTCTCGTTTTCTATTGCTTTTAAGATTATATAGTCATGAGTAGATAATGAATTGACTAGAGAATTTCATAGCAACTTTAGCATATATTTTTTCTTTCGTGACTGGTCAATGTGCATTATCTTTAGAAGATTAATGACTAGTAGTAGACAAAGCTGATGAGATTTTGAGCCTTATTAGGCTAACACCTTCATTTCAGTCTCATTGTTTTTTGATAATGTGTGACCTTCATGACATGTACATCCTAATTTTTCTTTGAATTTCTATTCAAGACCACATTTTTATCACATGCATTAACATGGAAATGATTAGGCATTCTTTGTTTTTCCGAACTACATTAGTCAAATAGCTTACCCTATTAACATGGTTTTTCCCTTGTTAACCTCCTTTGAGCTTAATACCTTTCTTTTTGTATAAACCACATTCTATGCTTTTAAACTTAACCAAATGTCTTACCCAAGTCATAAAGCTGGTGGAGCAATTGTCATTGGTGAGTTTATGGATGTACGAAAGTGTAAGTGTGGTGGTGTACATATGTATAGGTTGGTTAATGTTGGGATGTTTTATTATGTCTTATCATTGAGATTCTCATGTTAATGTAGTTTCTTTTAATATTAGAAAAAGAAAGGAAAAGAAAGAAAGAAAAGAGAAAAGAACAAGAAAAGAAAATGAAAAAGAAAGAAAGAAAAAAAAGAAAAAGAAAAAAAGAATGATTTTTTTTGTTTAAATAATTTTATCAAGGAGGAAGCGCATATGCGTTTGAAAAGTTATTCATAATCAATGCATCTTCCTAGAGTTGTAATGATTGTGTTATTTGAGTATGTTGAATATGAGGTAGATGATGGCTTAAAAGGTTCACTCTTATGGTTTCAATGTATTGTTGGCATAAATTATATGAGTGATTCCTTTGGATTGGTATATGCTTCATGTGGTTTGTGTATGAGAGCTGAAATGAGTTGTGAAATATAAGTGTTGCATTGGTCATAACTGACGGTACCCAGTTTTGTATGAGCGTGAACTTGTACACTTGATGTAATATTGAGCGCTGTATTTATTTCACTAGCTTTAATGACTTTCATGCTAATTGACCCAAGTACATCTCACCTTACCTTTGCCCACATTACAACCCTAAAAAGTCCTTTGATCCATGATTTTGCATGTGAACGTTAGTGGTAGAGAAATGAAATAATATGCAAAGTTGTGGAATGATATGATCATGAATGGTGATGAGTGTACCCATAGACATATCTTGTTTAAACACATTTTCCAAGTCTACCATTATATTGCTCGGTTTTTAAAAGTATTGAATATTGATTAATCATGAGTAAAAGCTTGGAATGTTGAATTCTTGCTATGATTTTTGAAAGTTGTTCATTTTTGTTATGATTATGTACTCTTGGAACATACGAGAATTGAGTAAATGTTTTGGGTCTTTAAGCTTAATTTTAATGTTTTGCCTGAGGATGGCCAAAAGCTAAGTGTGGAGGAAATTGATAAGTACTTAATTGATTATGAATATATTTCTTAACATTTAGTGATTATTTACACGAAATTGTTTAAGATACTCACTTTGACTCATATGTGATTTTAGGCACAATTCATAAACAAAGAAGTTAAAGTGAGTCGAAAGCACTATATTTGGGTCGTTTTTTGAAGATTAATATTCACTTATCTTCATAGAGTTAGAAGAAGAAAATTAAGATAACAAAAAGCTAAGGGAAGCTGCATCAATACGACGCGTGGGCAGATGGAGGAGACCAAAACCGACACAGCAGCAGGTGGAGTAAAACGACGCAGCTCATAGATTTAAGGCAAGAAAGAGAAGTGGAACGCAGTGAAACAAGCTCCAGAAGAATAACGACTAAACGTTGGGCTATTAGCGTTTTATTCTTCTGGAGCTGCCGTTTCACTGCTTTAGTCGTTATTCTTCTGGAGCTACCGTTTCACCGCTTCCCACTTCTCCTTCTTGCCTTAAATCTATGAGCTGCATCTTGAAACTAAACGTATGAAACGTAGACGCAAACATCGTTTCACGTCGCATGTTTCATGCACCAGCTGCAGGTGACCAAACGACAACACATAAAGCTAAGGCAGTGGAGCCAAAATGCAGACGTACATACAATGACACACCAAAAATGCAGCACAGAAATCATCAAAAGGGTTTTAAGTGAATAGTGAAGTGGACCATAAATCGAGGGAGAAAAGAGAGGGTGGCGTAGGGAGTATAATAGAACAGTGGCTGCAGAAGAGAGCTGAAGGTGGTCTTCGGCTGGGACAATTTTCACGGGGGCTGAAGCATTTTCGTGAGAGATTTATGGAAGGATAGATGTCTCGATGCCGATTCAGAGGAGACATTGACGCCGATGACCCAGGTTAAGCATTTTTTATACTTTTTTTACTATTTCTTTCTCTCATTAGAAATTGCTTGCGTTATCATATGTTAATTGACTTGGGTTTTGTGCATAGATAATCGTGTTATCGTTATAGTCCGATTATTTGTGTATGAACCTATTGGGTGTTGTGAAAAGATGATTTTAATGAGTTCATTGAATCGTTTATTTACAAACCTATTGCTAGAATTTCAATATAATCCTTAATTGTTATATTTATAATTCATGTGTAGCGACTAATGATTCGTAATCATTAGGGATAATATAACTTAGGTTAAATGACGCATCGTATATGGTTATTGCCTTGATTAATTGGCTTTCCTAATTCGTAATACTACTACTTAATTAAATCTAGAGATCGTATCCTAGGTTATTCGGTGATTAGGTTTAATTAACCTTCGTATCTTGACTAAATATTACCTAAGGAAAAACTCGGGTTAATTATTAACCTATGATTAATAGTTTTTAGGAGAGGTTTGAGAATAATAAATTGAACCAAAGAATCGGGTCCCTACTGAATTCCCCACTTTATCATTTTTCGTTTGTTTTCTTTAATTTGTTTTCATTAGGTTTGTTTTATTTTATTTTCTTATTCTTAAAAACCAAAAGCCCCCAAAACCTAAACATCAATTAATTTCATTTCATAAACTTTGCACACACTCTCTATAGGATCGACTTAGATTCACCACTGCTATAGTAGTAGTTTAGTTTATTTTGACTAGCGTTATGACACGCTATTAGTAAATCATTCATGCCCATTCAGATCTTGAATATAATAATAACCACATAGATGAAACAAATAAATCACTGACCTTGAGTAGAATTTGTCATGATGTAGAGAGAAATCTTTTACTAATTATGAACTAATTTCTCTCTCTTAACCCTCTTTCTGTACGATAGCTTGATGGATAGCTCAATACACAAATACCTTCTTTCTGTACTTGTTTTTTTTGTACTTGATTAAGGTAGAGAGAGGACTAGTTTACATATACTTCTTTATTTACATTAAATCTTGTACGACCATCAAGTACTAAATTAACGGTTAAGATTTAATATACTATTAAATTAAGAAAACCCTAAACCAAGTTTAATATAGGCTTATAGAAAATCTGGGCCACAACATCAGGGCATATTTCTTACAGTCTCTCATTTGGCTAGATGTTTCATCGTTACATTTAATAGTATAACATAAGGCTAACAAGAATTAAATCTTATAAACCGTTAACATCATAAGAACCTTAACACAACAAATCAAATAATGTGGGTTATAACGGTCATACACAGTATAGTCATATACTCCATTCCATATACCACTACATTAAGAATTTATTATGTTTAGGTATATAAGTTGCATATAAACAACATACAGTCCATATACTTGTTATGAAAATACATACAAATTTCTTATTTCAAACAATCATGTATACATAAACAAAATGAATAAGAAATATATAATTCAAAAACATATTATTATTAAGCTCAATAGTGCTAAAACATCATCATCAAACATTATTATCAATTATTAATACAATCAAGACCTATCCTAAGCATATGTTCTTTAAATGTCTTTGGTTGTAAACCCTTAGTTAGAGGATTTGCTACCATGAGATCCGTCCTAATATATTTTATATACACTTTTTGTTTCTATATCTCCCCTTTAACAACAAAATACTTTAATTCCATACGTTTTGCGCCCCTGGAGTATTTGTCATTTTTAGAGAAGCAGACTGTTGTAGAATTATCATAATAAATTTTTACCAGCTTGCTTAATATGTCGACAATCCCAAGCCTTGAAATAAAGTTCCATAACCATAATGTATGAATTGTAGCTTCATAACAAGCTATAAATTCCACTTCCATAGTGGATGAAGTAATGACAGATTGTTTGGCACTTTTCTATGAGATTGCTCCTTCAGCTAATAGGAAAAAATAGCCAAACGTTGACTTTCTACTATCAACACACCTAGCAAAATCTGAATTTGAATATCCAATCACTTCTAAATAATTAGACATCTTATTAGTGAGCATGTAATCCTTTGCTCCTTAAAGATATCTCATCACTTTCTTTGCAGCCTTCTAATGATCAATACCAGGATTACTTTGATATCTACCCAGCATCCCTACTGCAACTGATGTTAGGTCTAGTATAGGTTTGTAGGTACATAAAACTGCCCACAACAGAAGCATATGGAATTGCTTCCATTTCCTTACGTTCCACATCATTCTTTATACATTGCATAAGACTAAACTTATCTCCCTTTTGAATAGGGACTACACCTGCTGAGCATTTGTTTATGTAAAATTTCTCAGGAATTTTCTTAATATAGGCTTTTTAAGACAATCCTAGTAAACCTTCTAATCTCTTACTAAATATTGAAATTTCAATCACATTGGATGCCTTTCCCATGTCTTTCATTTCAAAATTCTTGGAAAGAAATTTTTTAGTCTTATGCAACAAACCCAAATCATTAGCAGCGAGCAAAATGTCATCAACATACAGAACTAGAAATACAAACCTACTTCCACTAATCTTCTGGTAAATACACCAATCAATAGTGATTTCCTCAAAACCGAAAGAAGTAATGGTATTATTGAACTTAATATAATATAAACCTACTTCCATTAATCTTCTGGTAAATACACCAATCAATAGTGATTTCCTCAAAATTGAAAGAGGTAATGGTATTATTGAACTTAATATACCATTTCCTGAAATTTGTTTGAGTCCATATATTGACTTCTTCAATTTACACACCATACTTTCTTTACCTTCAATGGAAAAACCTTCAGGTTGATCCATGTAAACTTCCTCCTTAAGATTCCCATTCATAAAGGTTATTTTCACATCCATCTTATGTTGCTCTAAATCAAATTGAGCCATTAATGTTAAATTATTCTCAATGAATCTTTCTTTGAGACAGGTGAAAAAGTCTCCTTATAATCAATGCCATCTTTCTGAATGTAGTCTTTAGTAATAAGTCTAGATTTATATCTTTCAACATTGCCATTCGATTCGTGTTTGGTCTGAAAGACCTATTTACAGCCAATTTATTTAGAACCTTCTGGAAAGTCTACAAGATGCCAGACATTGTTTTGAGCCATTGATTTTAACTCTTCTTTCATAACATCAATCCATCTTTCAGACTTATTACTACCTATGGCTTATGAAAACGAAACAGGATCATTATTAATGCCGTAATCATAATCCAACTCTTACAAATAAACCACATAATCATTAAAAATAACTAACCTTCTAACCCTTATAGGTTTATTTAAAGTTATACTAATTGGTTCATTTGTATGAGATGGTGGATGGTGGTAAGTTAGGTTCTTCATGAGGTGCTTCTTTATTATTCAAATGTTGTTCTTGATTATTTTTATCTTCCAAAGCAGGAACAACATTTGTTATAGTTGCGGATTTAAGAACATTTATAGGTAACGGAACATCAACTCTTATTTTATTAATATCCAAAACTTGATTTTCAGCACTCCCACTAACTTCAACATTCTCTAAAAATTTGGCATTAGCTGTTTCAACAATTCTAGAACTATAGTTCAGACAGTAAAACCTGTACCCTTTGGATTTCTCTAGGTAACCAATAAAGTAATCACTAACTATTCAAGAATCCAATTTTCTTTCATGTGGATTGTAGATACATACTTCTGTTGGACAACCCCAAACATATAGGTGTCTTACACAAGGTTTCCTTTCAGTCCATAACTCAAAAGAAGTTTTAGGAACTGCCTTACTAGGAACTCTGTTTAGCATATACATAACAGTTTTAAGTGCATACATCCATAAACTTTTGGGTATGAAGAATTACTCATCATACTCCTAACCATATCCATTAATGTTCTATTTCACCTTTCTGCCACACAATTTTGTTGTGGTGTGCCTGACATAGTGTACTATGTACATATGCCGTCTAGATTCATCATACTTTCCATAATACTTGCCACCTCTATCAAATCTAATAATTTTCACTATTCTATCTAATTACCTCTCAACCTCCTTTATAAACACCTCAAGGGTATTTACAGCTTGAGATTTTTCATGCAACAAATAGATATATCCACACCGTGAAAAATCATCTATAAAGGTGGTGAAGTACTTTTCTCCATTAAAGGACGAAGTGTCAAAAGGTCTGCAAATGTTAGTGTGTATTATTTCAAGAAGTTGACTGCTTCTTGTGGCTCCTTTCTTGCTATGTTTAGTTTGCTCGCTCTTAATGCATTCCACACATAAGCCAAGATTAGTAAAATCTAGATTCGGTAGAATCTCATTCTTTACTAATCTTTTTAACCTTTCTTTGAATATATGATCCAAACGTTTATGCCACAAGTAAGTAGAATGTTCATTTGCCAAACTATGTTTCATTCCAACATTATGATTAACAATAAATAGGGATTCAGAGAAAACATCATCAAGTTTCAATTTATCTAAACCATCCATAAACATTCCATAACTAATAAAGGAATTATTCTTATACAAATTGAAACAATCATGTCCACTCTTAAAGGAATATCCACTAGCATCAAGTCTAGAAACAGAAATTAAATTTCCAGAAATTGAAGGTACATAGAGAGTGTTCATTAGATCCAAGTGAAACCCAGTATCTAATGTCAGCTTGTAAATCCCTACACTTCAATTGGGGCCTTCATTTAGTTCCTCATAGAAAAAAAATTGCTAGTTGGGCTTATGGTTTGGATTGCAAAGGAATTCCTGCATAATATTGGAAACATGAGTATTTGGCACCAGAATCAAACTACCAAGTATTATAAGGAACTTTAGATAAGTTTGATTCAAATCTTACAGAAACATAACGCATACCTTTCTTTTTGAACCAAGCATTACTTTTTAGGCAATCTTTCTGATAATGTCCTTCTTTCTTGCATAAGTGAAATTTATCTATCTTGCAGAAGTGAAATTTATCTAAATTTTTTCCCTTCCTTTCACCATCAACAACCTGTGAAACTTTAGCAGGTTCTTTTTTCTTAAAATTTTTAGCCTTTGGTTTGAGTTTCTTTCCAGCTCCTTGACCCACCCACTAGGTTAATAGAATAAACACCTTGTTTCTTTATTCTTGCTTCCTCCTGAATAAGCTTACTGGACAATTTATCAATATTTCACTGATCATTTAATATGTTATAATTGATGTGAAATGGTTCATATTCAGTAGGAAGTGAGTTCATGATAAAATGCACTAAGGAGTCTTCTACAGTCATACCCAGTGTCTTAAGTATTGCTACAATGTTAGTCATATCAAGGACATGTTGCTGCATACTCTTTGACCCATCAAACTTCATAGTCATGAATTCAACCATAAGTGTTCCTATAAGTACCTTATCGGCATAAAGGAACTTATCTTCTACAAGCTTAAGAAAATCTTTGGCATTATGATTTTTAGTGCTAGGAAGAGTAGATTTAATATTATTGGCAATATTCATTCGCATAAAGTTCA
Organism: Erythroxylum baracoense; assembly: GCA_025629805.1. NCBI lineage: Eukaryota > Viridiplantae > Streptophyta > Magnoliopsida > Malpighiales > Erythroxylaceae > Erythroxylum > Erythroxylum baracoense. The sequence goes on along the minus strand of JAOTAY010000009.1, from coordinate 15,521,968 downwards.
AACATAACCTGTTAGACCTTGCCCATGCCTTATAGTGTGCCTTTTTAGCCTCTATACTAGTATCATTAAGGTCAAAAGGCTTATCCTCTATTAGAGCAAAGTCAAGATCCGAAGCACCTAAATCGAAGTTGACTTGTTCACTCCATTCAGAGAAATTCACACCAGTGAACAAGGTAATAGAAGAAGCTTGAGAGTGAGGGCGAATAACTGCAAAAATATAAACTATCACCAAATAACAAATTCAGACAGGAAACACACACATTAAATATATTACAGGTTTCCTTTGGGTAAGCACATCAATACATATCATTACCATCATTAGAATGATATTTAAACTTTATGAGAAAATTAAATAAACTTCATCACACACATATTGCATCTTTGGATAACTACATATATGTGACAAGAGTATATCAATTTTCTCATTTATATTTATTAGTTATAAAATATTGATTTGCCTTTGGGTAAAGTCCTTAATTTCTATCAATTAATAAAATTTTTCATAATAGCATTTCATAAAATACATAAATTATATGACCACACATTCGAAAATTAATTCGGCCACTTTGGTGACTAATAAATTAATTTTAATCATAATATCATATACATAAAATAATAATAATAATAAATTCGTAAGATGAAATTAAAATTAAAATTTTGATTATTGGTCAAAATAATGTTAATAGAGCTAAAACGTAAGAAATCAAAATTTTTAAATCAATTTATCCTTCATCAAAACTTTATACATCAAAACTGTAATTTTCTATTCAAAACTCCAATCCCAGAATTTATGAAGAAGAAGCAATATACAATAATTTTTCAGAATTAAAAAGATGCCCAATATTCACAGTAATGAGGTAGCCACCAATCTATGCAGTGCCTTGAACAGTCCCATATGAAAATTCCAACAAAATCGTAGAAAACTGATAAATAATGAAGAAAGTTCTCCAAGAAACGTCAGACGCAAAAAACCCACTTTCACACTTAATTTTGTTTCTTGAAAGTTAAAAGACAAGGCACGGCTTCTGTCAACTTGTGCAGGGATTTGGCATTTCAACGATCTTTTCAGGTAGTTAACCTGAAACTCCTGACAAGCCTACTTTTTTGCGATTGATATGGTATGGCCTTCTTTCTTTTCTGTATCAGAGCCGTTGGTAGTTCCACTGTTACCTTGCTATTTTCACCTAATCTGCGTTTCTGTCTTAGTTCCTTTATAACCACTGTCTTTCTACAAAGAGTTGCTCTCTAGCACTTCTCATGTAATGCGTTGCTACTCAGGCTACGCATTCTCTCTTAATTGCATGCCGTTAGTACAATCTCCCGCGCGAGCATAAGATAACTTCTCTCCAACCCTCTTTATTTGCATGTTTCCATAATTTATTTTAGGGTTTGCTCCTAGTATATTATGTTTCTGTCTCACGTAAGTTTATGTTTTCTTGATTGCCTTCTGATCACTGCACATCCCTTTTTATGTGGCTTTTACATTGCCCGCGGTTAGCTCTTGGGCTGATTTTAGTGGTATTAATTTTATTATTATTCTCCGTCTTACCTTAGTATCCTTAGTATTATTACTACTATTGTTATTTTTATTTTATTATATTTTATTTTCTTATTACTATTATTAGTACCATATATTATTACTATTACTTTTATTTTATTATTACTATTATTAGTTTTAGTATTTTTTATTATTATGTTAGCACTATATTCTTCCTGGTATATCGGCATGTTTTCATGATTGATATTAATGTTTGCTCTTAGTATATTGTGCTTCTGTCACTCGTAGGTATATGTTTTAATGCTTGTCATCTGTTTACTTTACCTTCTTTCTTTGTTTCGCTTATAATTCCTCGCAGTTTTTTATTATTATTATTATTATTGTTGTTTTTTTATTTTATTTTATTTTCTTATTCTTATTACTACTATTACTATTATTATTAGCATATCTTATTACTAATATTTTTATTTTTATTACTACTATTATTCTCCTTATTATTAGTATTATTATTCTTATTAGTATCAGTATTATTATTATTCGAGCAGTATTACCTTATTAGTTTTATTTATTTATTTATTTATTTATTGATTTCTTTATTTATTATTTTTATTAGTCAGTAGATCGCTTTTTCGTGGTACTTGACTTCTATTTTAGCTGTATTCTTGATTTTTTATTTATTTCTTTATTTCTTTATTGATTTTTTATTTTATTTATTTTCTTTTATTTATTTATTTTATTTTTTTTAGTAGGCTCGGGTCCTTTAGAGGATCCTTAGGAGTAGTCCTAAGGGACGAGTGACAACCCAAGACAGGAGGATGTATTCTATTCGAGCGGGTGGATCTAATGCACATGGGTCGAGGCTTGCAGTAGGCCGGGCCGCTGGAGGAAAAGACGTACTAAGAGTCGGCTCTTGGAACGTTAGGACCCTAACGGGTAAGTCCTTAGAACTAGTGGACATTTTGTATAAGTATAGGATCCAAATCGCATGCATCCAAGAGACAAAGTGGGCAGGAGCTAAAGCAAAGGAGATTGGAGGCTTCAAACTTTGGTACTCAGGAAGTACACGGAAGAAGAATGGGGTAGGTATCCTGGTGGTTAAGGACCTTATAAGTAAAGTCGTAGGGATTACGAGAATAGATGATAGGATTATGGTGGCTAAAATTGTATTTAGCCAGGTAGTTCTCAATGTTGTCTGTGCGTATGCACCGCAAGCGGGTTCAGACTTTCAGCAAAAACGACTGTTCTGGGAGGCGCTAGAAGGGGTACTGCAACAACTCGCTGTTACAGAGCAGATCATCCTTGGAGGTGATTTTAATGGACATATAGGAGCTGGTACGGATGGTTACTCAGGTGTACATGGGGGCTTCGGCTACGGCATTAGAAATGAAAATGGGATTGCTTTATTAGATGTGGCCGTGGCTTATGAGTTAGTCATCGCAAATTCCCTTTTTAAGAAAAATGAAGCTCACTTGGTAACTTTTCAGAGTAGCTCTTCCA
>JAOTAY010000009.1:15470640-15502673 GCA_025629805.1 Erythroxylum baracoense | reverse complement strand
TTCAAACATACTCAAAATACCATCTATGATCACAGTCACTAATTAATACAATTTTGCCTGGATCACTCAAATCTTCACTATCATGACATTGGGGTATCATTAACTCCAACAGATAGCACTCAAAATTTTCCCTGGGTTAATTTCTTGTAATATCTTAGGCGACTAATTCCTCAATGAAAATAATATTATCTCATGTCATTTTTAGTCTCCCTCTTGACTTCTTGTCTCTAATGATTTTCTCTTTTCATTCGGATTCCTTTAACTCACATCGACTTATTCAAACGCCTATTCATTCGTACTAGTTCCTCCACACATTTCAATTGTAATATTATCGCAAAAACACATTTTTCTTATAGTGCTGTAACCTTAAATTAGACTCAATTTTTGTTGACTCTGGCATATATTTATTTGAGTGTGTTCCACATAGGTAACCCCTGGTTAGAGGGTACATGGCAATAACGTTACTAAGGTATATGGCATTGTTTACACCTGTGAGTCGAGAAAAACTCTTCTCGTTGTGACTCCTAAGCTCGTGGAATATTTCACCGATAAGCCTCAATGAAGTTGTATCACGAGTTTCCAGCATATATACCAATAAAATGGCTTATAAAATAGATTCCATAAGAGATCAAAGATAAACAAAGATTAATTGTAGCTCATATTTCAGATATGTTGTCCGAGACACAAGCCCTTCTCCTCTATATGGGCATCAATTCTGAAGGCCTACTTTTTATAAATCTAAACTATCCAATCTTTCCTCCTTTAACAAAGACCTCAAATAGGATCAATAAACTAAGAGTTTCTGATACACAGGATTATCATGAAGGGATCCTCATGAAGAGGTAAGTGTAGAGGATACTTGTCTTTTTTGTATTGCTGTGGCTATATTATTCAAGAATCAAGCTTTCAGGAGAGAGAGAACTTAGAAAGAAGACATAGAATGAAAAAAAACACAATATTTTTATTGATTTTTTGCTTCCGATAACAATGAAGGAGAAGCCTTTCTTTATAAACTAAGCAAGGGGGTTAGAGACAGATAAATTTTTTGGGAAAGGATTCCCATAGTATAATAATACACGCTAACATACAAAAATAAAAGTAAAAAAGGAATTTTTGGCAGTCACTGGTCCAATAATATTCCTAAAAGATAAGAATATGCTAAAAAGATAAGGAATCTTTCTAGCAAAGAGTTGTAGAGAGAGAGAGTGGGCCACCACTATCATCATCATCAGAGTCTGTCATGTCCATTTCTTTGTCATGTTTTTCCATGGCTTGGATAAAATTGTCAATTTCCGTATAAGTCCAAACAGGAGACCATGGATCCTAGGCATCTTGGAAATAATCAGAAAGATTGGGCCCAGTGTTAGTGTTGGGCTTTGGATTTATAGAACTTTCTCTCTGTTTAAACGTTCTTTTAGACTCAAATCTAGGAGACCTTCTAGGCTCAAAGCTGGGAGGACATGGAACTTCACCAACCATGATGTTGAAACCTATAGTAGCAAATCGGTTCATGGAGGTCCAATATCCATCAGTAGGAGAAATGGGTTCTCATAGGGTAAAATCATCCAGGTATGGTCTCTAAGAGGTAATGTTGTAGGCTTGGTGGTCTTTGGGTAGTGGTTCAAATGGTCTAGAAAAAAGTAAGGATCTCTAAGTAGATCTTTATGTCGTCTGGGCCAATCTATGATGGTATGCCATTGCTGGAAATAGTTGATAGTGCAGATATAACCGTAACCAGTAAGACTATAGGGATGATGAATGATGAAATTAGAATGAGCCTTCTATTCAGAGAGAGGAATAACCCATAACTGATGCTTGTTCAGGATTTTTCCTAATTGGAGATGCCATTTTTGAAATGGCTAGAACCATTATGAAAATGTACAGAGAAGTGAGTTAGTATTGGCTAGATTTGAAAGATGTTGATAAACATGCAGTGGTGAAATAGAAATTGAGCAAGCATAGAGGGCAGATAAATCCTAGAGATGCCACATGCTAGCTTCAAAAAAGGAATCATAGAGATGGTAGATAATTCGATAAGGAGTGTGGTTATCAAAATAATGAGGATGTGGAGGGATATTTAGAGTGGTGAGGACAATATGGAGATAGTAGAATAAGCTTTTTCGGAGAATAAGAGCAATGTCATCCAAGATTTTGGGAGGAGTTTTTATAATGAATGGAAAGGATTTGTTGAACTTTGCATATAAATGATACTCCATGATAGGAAGGAGGATAGGTATTGCTTTCTTAAGTGGGGAAGAGAGAAATTGAATTAGTTTATGAGGCCAAGAAAGGAAGTTTACAAGAATGTTATAGTGACCTTTAATATAGCGAATGGTAAATTTATAACGCAAAAACCATTCTTACTATCGAAGCAACTAGCTATATGGTTGTGTCTTCTTTTTAGGCTCAAGAATTTTATGAAAAATTGTATTGTCCATTTCAATCAAAAAGTGGTAGGGCTGAGATGAAATTTGAATTTTCAATTCCTTTTTTTACTTCCAAAATATCTTTGTAGCTGGCATGATGATGTTTTCCTGATTCTTTGAACTGGCCACTAATATGGTTGCAGTAGTGTCTTTTCCCATCAATCTCTTCAATTAGGACAGTACCTTAATAATGGCCACTAACTTTTGTTTGTAGAATACGCTAGCTTTTGTCAAGAATCTTTAAAATAGGTGGATCCTAGTAGGCTTGCTTTAAGTGTTGTATAGCTCTGGTTTGATCTTTACTCTGTGGTAGTGAATTTTTCCTTAGCAACTTTGATAAGGGAGATGTATAATCAGGCATGTAGGGAATGAAATCTCTGATGTAGTTAACAATTTCAAGGAATTGTTGAATTTGTTTAGTATTGAGATTTTTATATGAGAAGTGTAATAGTTCAATGGGTACCGAGCTGATAGAACCCCTTATGAAAATTCATACCCAAAAATTCTATTTTTGTTGTCCCAATATGACTCTTTTTGGCTAAGAGCATAATCCCATGTTATTTGTAAGATCCAAAAAAGATTGGAGTAGGGCCTTGTGTTCTTTATAAGTTTTCAAGTATAGAAGTATGTCATCCATATAGACCAAGGTATTGGAGAGAATGGGCTCATAGATCTTTGTCATGGCCGTTGAAATAGTGAAGTGGCAACTTTGAGTCCAAATGGCATTACTGTCCATTGATATTGAGCATTAGGAATATAGAAGATTGTCTTATATCTTTCCCGAGGGTCAATTCCCAATTGTCAAAAGCCTACTTTTAAATCAAAGTTGGAGAAAATTATAGCTTCTTTGAGAAAGAGGACTTGAGTACTAATCTTTGGTAGTAGGAACTTATCATCTTGCAGGAAAGAACCGAGAGGTTTGTAATTGATTACCAACCTCTTTATCCATCGCTTCTGTTCAGATCTCTTATTCACATAAAAAGCCTGATAAGCCTAGTCAAATTTTATAGGCTCGATCAATCCTTGTTGGAGGAGAATCGCACATTCTTCTTAAGCTAATTTCAAATCATCAAGATTCATTCTTGGATGAGTAGCTTTGGTAGTTTGTTGAAGGAGAATCGCACATCTTCTTAGGCTAATTCCAGATCATCAAGATTCATTCCTGGATGACTAGCTTTGTTAGAATTGATATCCTTATTCTTTCTAAATTTTAATTGGATGAAGAAGTGAGGATTTTTCCATAGAGGATGGGGATGTGAGAACTGGGCATGGTTCTCAGGACGGTACTCCAAAAACTTATATGAGTTCAAACAAAATTTTGATATTAGTATAAGCACTAAAATTAGCATGACATTTAATCCCTGTAGGTAGGATTTGTAATGAAGATGCCTTACAATAGACATCCATGCCAATCAGAATATCTAAGCTAAGTAGATGGTTGCTAGGAACTTTGGTCCAAACCATAATATCAAGGAAGAAGTGGATCCCTATTTTATTTTTTGTGATAAGACTAATCTTTAAATAATTTTCATTAGTAGTAGTGAAATATTCTTTAGGAGATATCCATACTTCAAGTGGAAAAATATTCAGTTTCATAACCTAAATACCAACAAAACCCCCTCATAACCTAAACATCAATTATTATCATTTCAAAAACCTTACACACTCTCTGTGGGATTGACCTAGACTTACCACTAGCTATATTTTTAGGTCTAGTTATTTTATGTAGTGTTACGATGCACTACCACAATTTTGGTGTCGTTGTCAGGGAGTGTGAAGTTTTGGTTTTTGTTTTTGATCTCAATTGGTATTGTGTACATATCTATTTATAATTAGTTTCTCTTTAGTTATTTCTTGATCTTTTTACTTTTTTTTAGTGTTTTGTGTTAAAATTATATATATAGCAGATAACTCATATTCTCAATCATATAACCAAGTTTGGAGTGATCATACGAACTTTAGTTATGCATAAGATAATTAGCAAAATTACTTCCTTAATAGTTTGCAGGACATACAACAATTTCTTTATAGACTAGAAGAATTTTATTACGACTCAAGTCCATCTCTGGAAGAATTAGTTAATATTTTTATTGCTAATACTTTACAATTTCAGCAGGATGTAAGACAATTTTTGCAAGATACAAGGTCTAGCATCCAAAATTTCGAGAGTCGTCAAAACTCAAGTACATCTCTAGAAGAATTAGTTAATGTTATGACTGCTAATAATATTCAAATTCAATAGGGTGTAAAGTAGTTTCAGTAGGATTTAAAATGGTTCTAGCAAGATACAATATTTCGATTCCCAACTTTTTTAAGTTAGATGGATCCAGTTGTGGGAACTATCAACCACCTATAACTACAAAGCAAAGAGAAACAACCATCTTAGTCTGAGGTATACCCAAGGGACGTTTGTGCAGAGACCTTATAGAGTGAGAAGGAGCTTGAGAATCTTGAGAAGACTACTCAAGGGATTGCTTGTGAAGAAGAAGTGGAGAAGGAGCTCGAATCAGAAAAAGATATATCATTTAGCTTGAAGATAAGTACTGAGTCCATAATTATGGTTAAGACTAACCTTATACCTTTACCCAGCAGATCAGAGAAATTGGACAAGGAAGAAAAGGGTGAAGAGATATCGAAATATTTCAAGAATGCAAGGACTTAGTAGAGATTAAAAGTCTAAAGATAGAAAAGATGTTGAATATAAGTGATCATCAACTTAGGCCCTATCCTAAAGAACCCCAAGTGCAGGAGGCTCAAACTGTGACACTCAAAGATCATAATTTTATCACGTAATAAGGAGAAGGAGTCGACCAGTGACAATAAACAAAGACGTTGTTTGGGAGGCAACTCAAGGGAAGTTCAATCCTTTTTCTTTACATTTTTGTAATTGTTTCTTATATGTGTGTGTTTTTAAATTTGTTTTTTTCTTAAGTGTTTTTAATTTTTCAAACAAAGAGAGAGAATCAAACAAAAAAACAAACAATTTTATTTTTTCTATTGCTTATAGGATTATATAGTCATAATTTGACGAGTGAATTAACTAAAAGAATCCATGGCCACTTTAGCATATATTTTTACTCTTGTGATTGGTCAATATGCATTATCTTTAGAAGAGTAGTGAGTAGTGGTAAACACAAGTTAATGAGATTTTGAGTCTTTAGAGACTGACACATCCATATCAGTCTCATTGTCTTCTGTTTATGTGTGACCTTCATGACATGTACATTCTGACTTTGCTTTGATTTTCTATTTAAGACCACATTTCTATTACATGCATGAATATGAAAATGATATAGACAATTTTGGTTTCATAAACTAAATTAACCAAATAGCCTACCTTTTGATATGAATTTTTTTCCCTTTGATAAACCTCCTTGACCTTTATTTGCCTTTTCTTTTTACGCTAACCACATTACATGCTTTAAACCTAACCAAATGTCTTAACCAAACCTTAAAACTAGTAAAGCATTTGTTGATTGTTGATGATTGTAGATGCACAAAAGTAATAAGTATGGGGGTGTGCATATATGTGGGTTGGTTATAATCGTTGAAATGTCATTTTATGTCTTATTAACAAATTCTAAGGTTGATGTAGCTTCTTTCAATTTTAAATGAAAAGGAAAAAAGAAAAAGAAAAAAAAAGATAAGAAAGAAAATATATGTTTAAATAAAATTATCAAGGAGGAAATGCATATGTTTTGTAAAGATATTAATTGTTAGTTCTCCTCCTAAAGTTGTATGGAATGGGTGATTTGAGTATGTTGCATATGAGGTAGATGTTGTTTTTGGAAGGTTCACTCCTGATAGTTTCAGTGTATTGTCATCATCAATTTTTATGAGTAATCCCTTTTAAGTGATTTATGCTTCATGTGGTTTATGGCATGAGAGCTTGAATTTGAGTTATAAAACATAATTTTTGCATTCATCATAGCTTATGTACACAATTGTGAGTGAATGATAATTTTGCGTTTGATGTTATATTGAGTGTTTTTCTTGTTTCAGTAACTTTGATGGCTTTTACACTACAATACCCAAATACATCTCACCTTTACCCTTACATACATTACAACCTAGAAAAGTACTTTGATTCATGATTATGTATGTGAATCTTAGTGGTGGAGAAATGAAAGGATATACAAAGTTGTAGAATGTCAAGATCATGAATGGTGTTTGAGTGTACCTATTGATCTATCTTATTTAAACACATTTTGTCCAAGTCTACCTTTAGATTGCTCAGTTTCTAAAGTTGATGAATGTTGATTGATCATGAGTAGAAGTATTGAATATTGAGTTCTTGCTATAGTTTTTGAAAGTTATTCCTCTTTACTTATCACTATTTATTCATGGAAAGTATGGAAAATGAGTAAGTGTTTTGGGTTTGGGACTTTGATTTTGATGTTTTGCTCAAGGACAATCAAAAGCTAAGTATGGGGGAAATTAATTTATGCTTAATTAATTCTACATCTATTCCATAGAATTTAGTGATTAATGTTATGAAATGTTTAAGACATTCATTTTAGTTCTTATTTGGTTTTAGGTACAATTTGAAAGCAAAAGAGCTAAAGTGAGTTAAAAGCACAATATTTAAGTCATCTTCTTGAGATTCACGCCCAAGTGTCTTTATAGAGCAAAAAGGAGAAGGATTAGAGTGAGGAGGTGATATGAAAATGCAAAAACATAAATGGTGTATGGTGAATTGCAAGTCTTGGCCATAACTTAAATTGTCATGGTTGTGACCCATCATCTCACGGCCATTACATTTTTTATTATGGGAGCACAATCGTAAGCCATAAAGTCACACCTCTAACTATTAGACAGTTACCCTAATTTTTAGTATAAATAGAATATGTGACGGCAGAAACAAGGCTGAAAAGAATGGAATAAATGGTTTTGAGGAGTGAAGTCTTGGTTTCAGGTGAAGAATGAGGAGTAAAGCTCAACTTCGTTAAAGACCCATAGAGACCATAGAGGGCTAAGCTTCTTGACACCAGTTCAGAGGTAATATCAACGCCGAAAAACATGGTTAAGCATTCTCTTCATGTGTATTGTATTCTTTCTCTCTTAGGAATTGATTATGTTATCCTATCTTTATTACTTGAGTATTATGTAAAGATGATTTTAATGTGTTCATTAGATGTTCTATTACAAACCTATTACTAGGATCTTCAATATAATCAGTAATTGTTATGTTAAGATTCATTTCTAGCTATTAATGATATCAAATCATTAGAGATACAATCTGTAATTGTTGTGTTTCTAATTGATTTTAAATCATTAGGAATAACGTAAACTGTGTTAAATGACCTAAGCTTATGTAGTTGTAACCTTGATTAATCTATTTTCCTAATTCATAATGCAGTTATCCAATTAAATCTAGAGAGCTTATCCTAGGATGTTTAATTGCTAGGTTCGGTTAAAGATGTTGTTTTAATTAAACATGACCTAAGGGAAAATCGAGGTTAATAGAGCGTTTTGTTAACCTACGATTAATAGTTGCTAGGAGAGACATGAGAATAACAATTCAATGAAGTATATTTAATTGTGTGTAGGCTGAGATTGAATCGATGATTAGGTCCTTAACGTATTCATCACTTTTCTTATTTTTTATTTTTTCTTTACTTTGCTTTCGTTAGCTTAGTTTCATTTTATTTTCTTATTTGAAAACCAACCCCTTAACCTAATCACTGATAATTTTCATTTAAAAAGCTTTACACACACTCTCTATGAAATCAACCTAGACTTGCCATTAGTTATAGTTTTAGGTCTAGTTATTTTGTGTAATGTTACGACATGCTACTAGGTGTCATTTCTTTCATCTGAAGGGCTTATGATTTCCTTAATGGGAAATATGGGATCTGTGAGACTACTTGTAGGAGAACTTTATGTGATGATGCTTCGTTTTCATGTGACCTTCACAGTCTTTTTTTTCCTTACACTTGATCTTCAAATATGGCTTTCTATAAGCGTTTTTTAACATGGGACTGCCTTTAATCTTGTTTTTGAAAAACATTTGCTGGTCATAAAACTTGTCAAATGGAGCTAAGACGAGTTAATATATTTTTCCAAAAGATATATCCCTCATATCTCTTCAAAATACGTCAATAGTTTCTTGTAATTCAAGTTGTAGTTCATCCGGTAAGGTGGAGATGAATGTATAACAGAGGTTGATGTCACTGAAGCCATTAAGAACACAATAACATTTCGTTATACGTTGGAAATGCTTTTGTAAATGTCATCTGTCCAGAGAACAACGTTTCATCTCAAAATACTCCTACCTGATTTGTTTATCAATGAGCTGAATATCACCAATGAATTATTTATGAATCACCTCAAGAAGTAGTCCTACACATGTGACTTGTATGTATTGAAGTCTATGATAATCATCTAAACTTTGCCACCATTCTTGTTAAGTGTCGGTAAAATGAGAAGTAAACTTAGAAAACTATCTCTTAATGGATTATTTGGTCGAGTCATTTACAAGTCAATTCACGCTTTAAATTTATGGAGACGTTCAAGCCATTTCTTAAGTGGAAGATCGTCAAATGTAAACCAGGGTCCTGAGGTAGATCTAGTTGGTGGTACCTGTAATCCTGTTGGTGGTGAGGTTCTAAATGGTTAATTTCCTATTGATTCAGCTTTACTAATGTCAGGTTCAACTTCAATTGGTTTAGGCATAGTCATCATAATATGAGTAAGATCAGATAAATCAGCAAATTGTTTAGACTCCTCTAAAGATGATTCAGATATCTCAAAAGATTGCTAAAATATGTTAGAATGCTCAAATGGGCATTCTTCAGATAGAATAGATGTGGGTGTTAGAGTTGCTATGAATACTGATTGAGGAGCTTTATCTTTTCTAATGGAGGGAGAAGGTTGAGGTTTTGGTGGAGAAGAAGGTAGAGTTTTAATTTGTAAAGGCTTTTTCCAAGGATCAACTGGTTTAGTATATGAAGGTGATGGATCATAAGTGTTTGTAGGTTTGGATTTTGGGGATTTGGTTAACTTAGGCTTAGCAGTGATAATGGTAGGATGGATATGTTGTCTGATCAAGGGATAATTCATCTTAAATACTTTCTCATAATCAACAGCTTAGGATAAGTTGGAGAGAAATATATGCGTTAAATGACTAGAAAATTTGTGGGATAAGCTCCATAAACTATCTTGGACTGTTATATCTGCATATCAGCCTCCATTTTTTGGAGTACCTCCCTTACTTTTCGGAGTTCTTGTGAAGTCAGGTCCAAAATATTCGGTGTCAATTCATCTTCAAAGATCAGTATCAAGTTGGGTCATCTGATATTTTAAAGATTTGTTTAATTTTTGGACCTGAGAAGAGATTGTTTCAAATTGGTTTTGAATGGTTTGAGTTTACTAATCAAGCCCATCAAGTTTGGAATCAATTCTTCGAACGAGTTTGTTTTGGGTTATTGCATTATCAGTCTACCAATTGAGCAACTCATTAGTAGGATTTGAGCAAATAGTTCCTTGAGAACTAATTCTTATAACATGCACATAAGGGCAAGAAATAACCCTATGATGTTCATCAGTGCATCTCTCCAATGGAGGAAATTCTTCCTCATGTGGTTTGACCATCATACAAGGAATCAGAGCGGGAGTAAGAACAATAGGAATGGAAGCCATAACTAGCTGAGGGTTGTTGGAGATTGACTATGGATGCAATAAATGTTCTTTAGCAACAGCTTTGAGTAATTCTCAAAGATTTCAAGGTCTCGGTCTTTGATCTTTAATCCCAATCCAGTTCTAGGATTAGGATCATAATCATCATTTTGATAGTGGAATTGTCAAGCGGGTTGACAATGATAGATTTCTTTTTGTTGTTGTCTTCCTCGTTTGTTCTTCTTCTTCCTTCAATGATTAAAAAGCTCATCATTATCATTTTCTGATTTAGAATTCAGACATATTTCACAGTTTAGTTCACACATGGATAAATCTACATCCCAGAAAAATGTCCACAATAATGACTAACATATACAAGTTCTCCATTAGGCTTAAAGTAATGGATTAGACGTCCATCTTTTCCTTCTTTATGTGAGAATACTGGTTGAAGCATCAGAATAGGATCAAATGTATTTGAGGGTCTAAGCTGATCTTCATTGGGCCTGGTATACGGCTCTAAGTAAGAAGATGGGTAATTTCTACAAAGTGTTCAATTCAATTGGAAAGAGTTCATTTACCATTAGAAGGGAGTTTGACTACAGAAAGAGTTAAAGAAAGATGAATAGGTTCACTAGGTAAAGAGTTACTCATGGCTAAAGGAATCTCCTTACGACTTCTTTTCAAATTATGATGATCTGTTAAGTTATGCAGGGGTTAGTGTCTAGCATTGATAAGGGGTACTAAAGAGGCGGTTTCTATAGAACTTTTGTGATCTATCAACTGCAATGAACATACGTTTAACTCTTTGGAACATAATTTAAGCACACATTGCGAAGTGATGTATCTGAATTTATCAACAACACCAAGATATTTTATTTATATGAAATGATATCATATGCGGTCAATTCCCTTTATTTTAGTGTTAATATGTGAGTGTAAAAATTATTTGTAGTTAATTTTTTGTCATTATTAATATAGCATCTTTTTATTTAATAATAATAATTATTATACCAATAACAATAGAAGACGACCGTATAATGGCATCCTTACAATATATAAGATGGCAGAAGTGAAAGTGATCATGGATACAAAATTACAATATCTACTAATAGAACGAGGGCACAGGAATCATTTTCCTTCAATTGTCAACTTTACGCGACTATACATCAGAAGTCAATAGTTTGACAATGTGTACCGAGATTGAGAAAGAAGGGGCTTCAATGTGGGAAATGGATAGGTTTGATCGGTAAGATATGGGATAGATTGTACAGGGAATCTAATGGTCCCCTAGCATGAGTGAACGGTTTCTTGTAAACATGATGGGCAGAGGGTAAGGGGAGTTCAACGAAAGTAGGCAAAAAGTTATGTGCCGAAGTTGTAGTTTGACAAGTAACCTCCAATATTTTTACCTGCCACAATAGTTTGATGATCTCGAGTCCGACTTTCAATGTATGTATGTATAGAAAGTCATAGTTTGATTCCGAGATCGACTTCCAATGTATGTATGGAAAGTCATACTTATGGTCCCCTCCAGTTTTGATATATTTGTTCCTTTCAATGATTAATAGTTGGGAGAAGCTTACATTGCTGCTATGTCAGAATTTCATAGATTAATATATGAAGAATAGGAGTGGAATGCCGTACTAAATATCACAAATTACCCTCATTAATTCCCGTTCAAAGCAACAAACAGCAGAACTTTCCCTTTTCACTACTAAAAGTCTCAGAAACCAACAATGGACAAGGATATGAAAAGGTAAATTAAGTGAATATTTCTGTATTTTAATACTTCAGAGTGCACGAGAGTAAAAAGATGTGGAAATTCTATTAGGATTGTACTCATCGTCACTACAACAACATAGCTTGGGGCAAACGAGTGATAAAAAGCTACCCAAAAAAAAAAAAAGACAACAAAATCATATTACTCTCTCTCAAGAACCAAGGCCTTATTTTTATGGAGCTTGGACTTGGCCAATCTAAACGACTGGAACTGTCCTGTTGTTTTGTGAAGCTGCTACATTATCATCTTCCTCGTTCTCGCCTGACATCTCCTCCAGAGATTTCCCTTTTGATTCGGGCACTAGGAAAGTGAACAATAATCCTAAGAGGTTGACCACACCCAACACAATAAGCGAGTTCTTGACACCAATACCTGCAGGATACCCTTCATCCGCCTTGGCCTTGTCCTTGTTTTGTGCCAAATATAAGAACCCAAACGCACCTACTATAGCCCCAAGTTTACCGGCTGCAGCAGATATGCCGTGGCAAGTTGACCTGAGCCTTGCAGGGAAGATCTCGGCTGGCACGACAAAGGTGGTGGCATTAGGTCCAAAGTTTGCAAAGAAAAATGTCAAAGAGTATATGATGACAAATCCAATTCTGTTATCCTTGTGAGTCCAGTGATCGTAAGGAATAGCCAATGCAAACATGAAGACTGTCATGAAGAAGAATCCCATCAACTGGATGGCAAATCTTCCCATTCTGTCAATGAAAGCCACTGTGAACCAGTAACCTGGAACAGTACTGCACAGAGCAATAAGTGTTTGCGCCCTTGCAATTCTGTAAACCTCCTCCAGGGCATTCATCGTTTTTGCTGGAGGAATCCACCCAATTGCGCTGAAGATATCCTTTTGGAACAGATTTTGGCTGTAGAACGCTATGTCAAGCAAAAACCACGTGGTAGTAGTCCCAAGCAAGTGGAGTCCATGACGATGAAGAAACTGTTTAGAGAACAAACCAAATGAACTGGATTTACTCTCAGCTAAATTTTCAACCTTTTCGTTTTCTGCCTCAATCTCCACCTGCAAAACTTTTGACATATCAGATGCAGCTTGTTTTGCGTTCTTGGCAACTAGAGCAGTGTAACGAGCAGTTTCTGGCATCTTCATCCTCCAGTAGTAGGTAAGTGCGGCAGGAAGTGCCCCAACCATGAGAATGATGCGCCAAACAAAGTCTGCTTGAGGAACAGTTGAGGCAACGGCATTAACCTCATAAGCTGGGGCATCAAACCTGGCCTTAAATGAGGTTGATATGATTATGGCAAATATACCACCTGCTAGAATTCCAAAGCCCTGCATTGCAAACACTGCAGCTATGAAAGCACCACGAGTCTTCTTATTCGCGTATTCAGACATGATCGTGGCAGATAGTGGGTAGTCACCACCAATGCCAAACCCAAGCCAGAACCGAAAGAAACACAGAGTTGACATAACGGCTTTAGGTTCGTGCCCGAATGAAAGGCCTGAGGCAATTGAGCATATCACCATAAGCATAAGAGTCATACCATACACTCTCTTTCTCCCCATCTTATCACCAAGCCAGCCAAAGAAGAGCTGGCCTGAAAGAGTTCCACAAAACGCCACGCCATTAACAGCTGCAGACACGTTTGGAGGCAAAGTGCCTGGCTTTGCTCTTCCATCAACATGGTAGTATATACGCCCAAGCAATTTTGTAACAAGGGATATGCAAAACAGGTCATAAGCATCAGTGAAAAAGCCCATTCCGGCAATGATAATTGCTGTGAAGTGGTACCATTGTGTTTTCGCAACATCAAGCGCATTGAGCACCTGTAAGTCCCCGGCCATGGCTTCCTACCTTGATTTGCAAGCCCTTTCAGGAAGCCTCTCTCTGCTTTTTCTCTGCAAATATCAACTGAACAGTTAGACCAAAAACTTTAATATAACAAGTTCGATAACATTCACTGATTAAACTAATTAAGCCAAGTTGATCCGTCTACCAACTCTAACCATAAAACCGTAATTTCTTAACTCTTGGCGTCTGAGTCTTTGGTCTCGTTCAAGAAAAGAGATCTAAAGTCGCCCCTACTCAAGACAGGGCATCATAATAAAGTAATTAAGAACTAGTCGTACTTGGCTGATAAAGAATGGACTAAAAACGCCTGCAATTGGGCAATATCGTCCAAGGATTTGGTTCTTTTTCGTTCACACAACTTTGAGAGTGAACAGAAATCTAGCCTAAATAATTTCCAAGATAGTAGGTCCAACTGTTCCATTGTCCACTAGACGCTTTTGAAATTTCTAAAGGATGACAATCAGCTTCCCCATCAAATGATCCCTTTATCACACAAATTTTCATGCGACATGAAAACAATTGTTGCAGTAGTCTAATAGAAAGGCAAAATCTCCAGACTACAGGGAAAAAGTAGGGCAAAAGATAAGGGAAAATCCTAAGAAATCTCCATGTTTCCACACTGGACAAAAGAACAACAGTGACGGGATTTAAGGAATGACCTTGACATTTAGCCATTTGCAGGGCTCGAGATAAGCAAATACAAAGACAGCCAATGGGGTGTGTCCAGTTAAAAGCTGTTAAGGAATAACAGGCTAGAAATTTCCTTGCCATTGTCATTGTACTGACAGAGAAACTTGTCAAGTAAACTGTCCATCGAAGATCTGGAAGAGGACAAAACATGGAAAGAAATTTCCACGAGGGGACAAAACAAGGACCCATCTGTGCCGACCCAAAACGTTGACTTACAAGTCTAACAAGTGACAACTCACGGACATAGATAGCAGATCCATGGACCGCTTCCTTTAGAGAGTATTTTATTTATTTATTTATTTATGTTTTTATCCGAGTTCATGGAAATCTATGACATTAAGAGGAATGCATCCAAGTTTAATGAAGCATCAAAGGTGATAAACTCCGGCCACCTACAACATTTTTATTTTTCAAGTGGGCAGAGGTAACGTAATGTGAGATTCCGGATTTTGATCTACCATATTATACGTATATAACAGACTCTTTATATTCTAATAACTAAGATAAGAAACTAAGACTCCAAGATCGGACCTTTGGCAGGTATTCCGGGAATATAAAACGGGAAGAGACAGAGAAACATTTTCTTCCTTTCTTTGACAGAAAGCCAGAAACTTTTGACGTTGAAAGTTACACTAGAACGGTGGTTCGAATTGTCGGCCAATAAGAAGTAAAAGTTACGGTTTTTAGAAGATTCGGAACTGAAAACCAGAACCCATTTTTTGCTTCAATGATAGAAAGAGATCACGAGCGATACAAATTTCTGTTGAAAAGATAATTGCCATATATTTCTCCACCAATATGATGCAACAAGGAAGAGAGTTTAAAATTCCAAAAAACTACCCAAAAGAGAAAAGAAGAAAGGTGTAGAAACAAAAAAGAAAAAGGTAAAGGTAAAGAAAGAAAGAAAGTCCCTTCTCGAGCATATGTGAACAACAGAGATTAGCTTTTGCATGCACGGACGAAAACAAGCAAAACCAACAAGATGTCTTAGAAAGAACCACAAGACATGCTCGATAGACATAGAGTTGAATACCATAAAATAACGTAAAGAGTTCTCAATACAGACCTGCTAAGCTCTTCTCTGGACGAACACTCGGTGTGTGTACGCGTTGCCACTTGCCACAGGGAAATTAAAGGGTGTTTTGGAAAGAGGAAAAGGATAACTTTTGGAAGTGAAAAGACAGAGTTGGGCTAAGGCAAGCAAGAGAGAAAATGGGCACCTTGGTTACGATAGAGTAGAGTTGGGTTTGGCTCGGCTATATATAACAGAGGCCTGCCAATCAGAAACAGATTCGATGAGTATATTCCCATTGACCATCTTTCGTTTTCTCACTTATTCACACTTCAACTCCACGACTGCCCCTTCAGTCCTGTGTTCTTTGGTTGCTTTAATTAGCTTATATGGCTGTCACTTTACTTATCTGTTCTAACATACACGGGACGCCAAATTGAAAGTGATTCCTTTCATTATTTCCAAACTTCTATGGCCACTTTCCCATTTAACAAATTTAATGAAATTTCTTTTGTTAAATAAATTTGAAGATGTATATTTATCAAATCTAATAAAGTGAGAAAGGAAATCTTCCAACTATGAAAGAAAATTAAAGGCTTTAAAGCAACTCGAGAGCATCAAGTAAGCATAATCCATATTCTTATGAGTAGGTAAAGTTTGCTGGCTAGTCTTCACATCACTTATCTTCTTTTTTTTCTTTACACCAGTTATTGTCTAATAAAAGGGTGGTTTATATGATGGTCATGATGATTTATACAAAAAGATAAAAAGTGTTACAGGAATTGCCAGTTTCTTCGTGAATTCATGCACCAACCTCAAAATTGTCCAAGAACCTGACAATTTCCTCAACCCAGAATTTAAATCGTAGAAGCAATTACATAGGGAGGAACGTGATACTTCTCCAAACAAAAGGTATACAACTTTTGTATGTTATTTGTTGGCAAATTAGTAAGAAAAGAATACGTGGTTGAACTGATTGGGAAGTTGATTAGTTTTGAACAATAATGTAGATGCGACGACAATGGAATAAGTTAAGAAACGAGCAAGCCAAAGCCATCAACTAGTTGACAAGTAGGAGTGGGCCCGTGGGTTTCAATTTCTCACTTAAGTCTCTATAAAGGAAGTCTTGAGTTCGAGTTATCTAAGGAGGAGAAGGAGGAATTTTTCCTTGTTTCGCTTCTGGCAACAATGTGAGAGTTTAGAACTATTAGAAATCTGAGGTTGATGGGAAACTGATACTGAGTAAAAACTAGTGATTAATCAGCAACTGACCAATCAGTATGTGACGACTCTTTATACACAAAAATATACAGGCTATATAAGAACTTGAGAAACCTTAAAATTTCACCTTTTCTAGGACTTTGAGGTGGAGTCTTAAGAGTATAGCATTATTCTAACAAAATTGAAATACCTAATATATATTTTTAAAAAATCAACTAGAAAGGTAGGGCAGCTTTTCTCTTTTGTCCCACTCACACACGCAATTCATTGATTAGCTTAGCTTTGTGACTTGCGTCACAACTTCATTCACATGTCTGTTGAGGCACTTGTGAACCGTGGGTGGCTTGGCTTGTTTACTTTTGTTACAGGGAGAGTCATATGAGCAATGAACTTCATTCACGCGGTATGCACCATTCAGTACAGTCAAGACAGATAGCTTCTCACTCAAGGCTCTCCTTTACAGGAGGTCTTGAGTTCGAGTCACGTCAAAAAAGGAGAAATAAAAAATTTGTCCTATTGATGATACTCTAGCCTCCTGGGTAAAGCTCCTTGATCGGATCAATTACAGACGCCTCACTTCCAGCGGCAATGTGGGAGTTGAAGCTACTAGGGAACCTGAGGCTGTTGGGAACCTGATGTTGAGTGGGGCCAGCAGTTGACCAATCAAGTATGTGACGGCTCCTTGTGCGCAGAAGTGTGGAGTGGGGTCTTAAAGGCTTCCAGATGAGGGATCTTGGGATTCCAGATTTACATCCTCTAGGATTCTTGGAGTGGGGTCTTAAAAGCTTAGGATTAGTCCGACTAAGTCGAGATACTTAATATAATAATAATAAAAAAAGACAGAAAGATGAGATTACGTATAAATAAGCAACCATGATCCATCTGGATAGCAACGGCTGTCGTTATTCCAGGTTCTTTTCATATATAATTTATGTGATTATGGAACATTATAATTAAAATATTCGGTCTTATTTAAAACAAATCAGATGTTATTTTTATCAGTGTTCTACTTCTACCTTTCAGAATAGAATTGAACATATAATTTTGGAGAACGAACTTTTAATTAAATAGCTTGGAATAGAAAGGACAACTGTCTCCTCCTCATGCTCACCGAACTAATCAAGGACCAAATTAACTGTACTTAAATGTGTTTAGTGTTAAGTGTGATAAATTGTCACATCAATTAAGAATAAAAATTAAAGGCCATTTCAACGTATTGTAATGAAATTGAAGAAGTTTCCCTCCACCACCAATGGCCCATACTTTGCACCATATACTTACATTATCTTGTCAAACTGCTTCACAATGAATTCATTCATTGACTTCAAAAGGTGTGTGCGCAGAAATTGCAGACTCTTGTGTACATATCCACCCACCAATTATTTATTTTATTTTATTTTTAAATGGGCGCGAGCAAAAAAGTTCAGCTATTGGTTAGAAGCTAAAAAGCCGCTAAACCCAACAGACAGAACCGAAAAAACCCGCACCACATATTATTAAAGAAAAAGCAAAAATAACAAAGAGTCAATCAACTAAACCGGAACATGCTCCGGCCTAGCAAGTTAAATCTATAACTATCAAAACAAAAATCTGGAACCGAATCTAGCCAAACAAAAGACTCCAAGGATCTAGCGTAATTTGCAAGCAAATCCGCCACTTGATTCCCCTCACGATATATGTGCGAAACAATTAGATGCATATGCTCCGTAAACTTCAAACAGTCATTCCAATCCGCAGCTAAAAACCAGGGAACCTGGAATAACCTTTGCTTGAAAGCTGACACAACAAAAGTCGAATCACTCTCCAACCAAACCCGCCTCCAACCCTTCTCATAAGCCCATTTAATCGCAACCATAGCCGCCTTCAGTTCAGCCACAAAAGCAGACCGACACTGAAAAGAAAACGCAAACCCGCCAATAAAAACCCCATGAGCGTTTCGAAAAACACCCGCGCAACCCGAGAGATTCCCAATAACCGAAGCATCCGTATTAATTTTAATCCAATTGATCGGAGGGGGCTGCCAACAAACAGTGAAAATTCTAGGAGCTCTCGAGCGCCTAGGCTGTAAAGCCAGAGTATTCAAAATGACCCTCTCAGAAAAAGAATTCCAAACTCCACCCACCAATTATTTGTTATCGTGTCATCGTGCTTTTATCTTGGGTGATTAACTTTTCGTATTGTTCTTGTATAATGTTTGTACTTCTTATTTTGTTAGAGGCTATTTGGCCTCCTTAACTTCAACCCCGTAATAGATATGTCGAAGTAATTGTCTGCATACTTACGATATGATTTGTCAACTCTTCTTGGTAGTGATTTGATAACTCTAAAGGGAAATAGAAAGTGGGTTTGGTCATTTTGAGTGGTTTGGTCATTTTGAGTGAAGTGCTCAATTTTCTTTAGTGGGAAGCCTTTGAATTGTTGAGTAAGCTCAAGTGCATGCTAAGCCGAACATGGACCGCAAAACATGAGCAATCAAAGACCTTTTCTGTTTTTTTAGCCTAAAACGAAATGATGCTTTCACATGAAAGGTGCCACCGTGAAATCAATCTATTGACAAGCATAACAGGATTGTTTATGAAATTAGCAAAGTAATTACAGTTCAAATGACATCTAATTATACCCTCTTTCTTTCACAACTCAACATATTGAGCAACTAAAAGAAATCAATCTAATTAATTAAGTAGTATTAGGATCAAAACCCAAAATTTCATCAGACTTAAATTGGAGCTAATACTGAAAATTTACTTCCCTAAGCACCTCCCACCAAGTGTAGGTCAAGCTCTTCACATGTCCTCAAAATGTGCCAGACTCCTTGCTCGACCACACACTTTAAATTTCCTTTTAACATAATGTTTAATCTTCATCGATTCCGACTCAACTCAACATGTAATTATGTCATACTGTCATACGTGTACAATTCAAAAGTTAACCAATGAATCAAATACAAACATTTAGTTTAGGATCATATATTTGACTCTCCATGATAATTAATATTGTTTTTATGGAAACGGTATCATCGTTCACTATTACACTTTCCAAAAGTCACCAAAGAAAAGACTCAAGTGACTCTCTGATCAACGGTTCTACTACAATTCTGGGGTTTGGATGAGAAAGGCGAGTATTAGCAATATTGCACGTTTGTATATATTAAGAGGCGTGTCGGGCACGTTTCTTACAAATACTGAAAATTTTCTTCTCTTCATCTGTGAGCAGGGAGCAAAGGTCGAAGTCCTGGTCCTCTTGTCATGTAGACTGTAATTCTCATATTTGTTCATTGAGCAAAGACTATTAAAGAGTCCTCTTTTCTTGATTCATTTAAGCAAAGGTTACATCGAGGCCCTCTGATACTCGCGTATTTTCCAGCTTGCATTGGTTCGCAATACTCGTGTTTTCAACGTCATGACTGACGGGACCAAAAATAAAGTTGTCTCCGTTTTATCTTCATCCCTCTCATGGTCCAGGCTTGATCTTAACTCATATAAAATTGAATGGTAGAAATTATGCAGATTGGAAGGCCTCTATTCTCATTGGTTTAGAGGCTAAAAATAAAGTTTTCTTTATTCTGTCTTCATCCCTGGTCCAGGCTTGATCTTAACTGATATAGAACTGAATGGTAGAAATTATGCAGATTGGAAGGCTTCTATTCTCATTGGTTTGGAGGCTAAAAGTAAAGTTGCCTTTGTTGATGGAACTATTGCCAAACCAAATAAAAAGGCCAAATGTGTATTTTAAACCACAAAAGTTTACATCAGAATATAAGTTGAATTTTAATATTTCGAAGCGTTCAATTTAATACGCATATTTTTAACATCATGACTGACGGGACCAAAAATAAAGTTGTCTCCATTTTATCTTCATCCCTCAGATGGTCCAGGCTTGATCTTAACTCATATAAAACTGAATGGTAGAAATTATGTAGATTGGGAGGCCCCTGTTCTCATTGATTTAGAGGCTAAAAATAAAGTTCCCTCCATTCTGTCTTCATCCCTCTCATGGTCCAGGCTTAATATTAACTGATACAGAACTGAATGGTAGAAATTATGCAGATTGGGAGGCCTATGATCTCATTGGTTTGGAGGCTAAAAGTAAAGTTGCCTTTGTTGATGGAAATATTACTAAACCGAATAAAAAGGCCAAATGTGTATTTTAAACCTCAACGTTTACATCAGAATATAAGTTGAATTTTAATGTTTTGAAGCGTTCAACTTAAATCTCAATATTTGCAAAACGTTCTAAACATACCCTATAAGGAAGAAAAATTTAACGGAGTCATCCTGTCAGTTAAATGTCGTTTCATATATGACGTGATTTTTTTTAAATATGTGCACATCGGTGGGACCTAACAATTGTTGATGACATTCTTTTATTTAAATGAAAGTAAGTTCCAAAACTTCAATACCCATCCTTCACAAAATCCGTTTGATACTTACCATTTTAGCCTTTACAAATTCCCTAATTCTCAAAATTCACAATCCATAATTCTTCAAACGATTGTAGAAACAAATCCCTAACTCTCCCATTCCATTCAAATTTTTGGCAAAATCTCGCTCACTCTTTTGCTAGTTCAATCACAACAGTAGCAAGCCCATTCACAGTAGCACGTTCAATCACCTCCCACCACCTCTATCGGATTTCTGGAAAACAAGATAGCGACAATACATTATGATAGGTCCATTGTTTTGCTGGATTTTAGTTTATGTTTATTATATGTTGTAGTCCCCTATTGATTTTCGTCTATTTTTTTTTATGTTTATTGTAAATTGTGGTCCCCTATTTTCGACCTAAGCCTGAAATGCTTCTTGAGTTGTTCCATGTATGTTGTGGTCTCCTATTTCAAGATTTAGTTTTGAGGATTTCTTATTTACAGTGATGGTAAAGATAAAAATAACAGAGTTATACAAAATTGAATTTCCTTATTATTTAATTAAGAACAAACTAACTAAATATTTAACACTAATTTGCACAGTTAATTACGACTGTATTACATTCAATAGTGTGGCATATTGGATGTCTTACATTAATTACATAAGATTCAAGGTTCCACTTCATAAGGAGAAATCAATTTACTACTCTCTTTAATATTTTTGTAGTATTGATCTTCATCTGGTCAAATCATAACTCCATTTGCAACCTGATAAATTTTAGAATTGTAACTATCAAAATTTCTTTCATGCTAATTACATATACATATTATTCACAAGGATAACAGTTTAAAATGTAATCTTAACATCAGCATAACAAGTTTTAATTTTCTATAGAACAAACTGATACTACAAAGTTATCCCTTATTCAAGAAAATAACAAAAACTAGAACCTTTACTCTAAAAGTTTATTTGCTTGCTTATGTATTATTTTCAATGCATTGTGACGTTAAACTCAGTTTGCGAGGGACTCTATCTGTTTTTATGAAGTATGTCACTTGTACATGGATCTTTAGTTGACAAATTTTGGGATAACTTTATATTTATAATTGTTGATATTTATCAAAAAGTGTTACAAAATGCTACAAAAATCTTGTTCCTTACATTAATAGATTATTGCTACAAGAAATCCAAATTCCTTGCATTGTATAACCATATGTTGCAACTTATTAGAAATGCAAGTTTTGGCCTATTATTGATGCAGAAGTAATAAACCCCCCACCCAGTTATGCCATAAAGACCTAAAAAAGCTAGAATGGTAGGAGTAAATGAGCTAATAAGTTGAAAAATCCAAACAAATTAACTCAAAAGGATTAAGACCAAAATGTAGGAAATGTGGCAATTCTGGCCACAATTCTAGGAAATGTAAGAATGAAGGCTCAACTCAACCTACTCAACAATCGCCATAGGCATAAAACATTCTTTTATTATCAAACCTTGTTTTGATTACTATGTATTGCTTCGTATATTTAATGATATTTATGTCATTTTTTTATCATCAAAGTAACAATGATATTTACGTCATATTTATTAGGTCATTTCCAAGGTCTATTCACAAGTGTTTGGTTGTAATACAATTGAACATATTATTATACTGAGTCAACACAACAATATTGTGAGTATATAAACATTCATCACATTATTGATAACTTTCACAAATGAATAATTGTTTACGGGTTGTTAGCTCTTCGCATAGTAGTAACGGAAGTATGGAGAAATTGATCCACATTCATTCAATTTTTCTTTTGAATCAAGAGGTCTAAAGTTCAAAGGCAACCCATCATCACTTCCTAATAGTTACAAACCTAAGAAATGAGGAAGAGAGCATCATTGAATCAACCAGTACACGATCAACCTTCTCAGTCAAGTGCAAATGATGGAAACAATATGGTTGATTCCTAAACTCTACATTAATGTTGTATATGTATTGTTAGAACTATAGTTATTGGATCCAATAACTTTTGTATATGGACGTATCACTTTTGTATATGGATAGATAGATGTCATTGTGTAATTATTTACTTATATATTGCTCTGATTATTTATTGTGATATCACTTTTATATATAGTTGTTGATGAACTTTACAACTATTAATAAGACATCATTAGACATCTTTATGAATAACAAAATAATAAAGACAAAGCACAATATATTATAACTTATTTTAAATGAGGGTTTTTCATTCATTATAATTCAAGTTTTTTTTAAAAAATAAATGATGGTTTTTTCATTCATTATAATTCAAGTTTTAAAAAAAATACTAAAATTTAGTTTCACTTACCTACAACAAACCATATTATAACACTCACCATAAGAATAAAAAAAACTATTACGAAAATCACTTAAATAATTTCAACTCATTTTTCTCTTTTGTCAACAAAATAATGTCTTCTTTCCTTAACTTTATTTGCTCCTCAATTTCCAATGTTGTACGTGATTTAATTGTGGTTTGTTGAGTCTACTTCTTTAACATACCTGCTTCTTTCTTAATTTGTGAATTACTTTAACAACTCTCTTAGTAAATTTGTCATCATACTACTTGAAAATTCACATTTTCCAACATGAAAGAAAATCAATAATTAATAAGATAAACATTAAACATATATACAAAAAAAAATTTACCTTTTCAAAAAATAAACTTACAGGATATTTGGGGCATCAATAAAACTTCTTCCTAGGTTATTATCATTCCATGAAGTTCTTAACGAGCTTTTAAACCATAATTACACACCATATAACCATCATTTGAATTTAATGTGGTATTAGTTGAAAACATTGCATCCATAGATCTAGGCATTTGTTGCAAAATTATATTAAGGAAAGGGATTACAATCACTCCTTATAAAAGTAAAGAGTCAAGGTTCAAAATAGATGTAAAGGTAGAATCTTCTTCTCTAATACTCTTAGGTCTCCTATAAATAACTCCTCTTCAATTTGCATTCTTTAATCTATTATAAATGGGCAAATTACTAACCTATAGGTTGATTTCCTAGTCAATCCTTTCACTAACATAATTGTAAGGGTAGAATCTTAACTTTTAAAAAAAGGTAACTATATATAAACCCTTTTAGCTGTAGATACATACACACGATCCTATAAGCATGACCAGACCCATAGACAACTAAATGAACATACTATCCATCCAAGCATAGGTGCCGCAACATTATTAATTCAGACCTTATGTAAAAACCTTATCATTAGAAAATTAATATCAAGGAAAAAAAGGATACAAACCATTTAAGAAGTAAAGCAGATATAGACAAGATCATATATAAGTAAGGTTAAATAAACTTACATGGCTAGTAGAATGTATTTTGTTTGCTTACATTATTAAAGAGATGTAGAAAGCCCAAACAAGCAAATCGAAAGGCACACATTTCTCCAACATATCATTATAATACTTTTGAGTTAATTAGAGTTAACTATCTTCCTCTATCTTGAAAGGCCCATACTTGTTCCATACTTTCCACACCCTCATCTTTTTTTAACAAGCCAGTGTACTGACCATACACTAAAAAAATTAATTGAACACTGATAGGACCCAATCATTAAACAACTAATTCAACATGCTCAGGCAGTAGAATTTTGTATATTGGTAATGGAGTCTGAAATACAGTAGCTCAAATAAAGGATAATAGCAATAAGAGAAATGTAGCAATACCCAATATACTATCCTTAAACTTGATTAACTGAGAGGTCAATACTCTCCCCAGTCTATGGCTTAATCCTACAATGATTCTCCTTAATTAATCTTTCATTTCCCACAGTCTTATTATTTCCTATAATTGTTATAAAATCTTCCATCCGCTTCCATGTAACCAACAACATTTCTCAAAATCAACAATGGAAATAATTTCCTTGAAACTATGAACAAGTAACTTAATAAACAGGCCACTCGAGAAAAATGAAGTTTTGCCCAGGTGTGCAGGAGGAGATATAACACGTAACGTGATTAAGAGTGTGAGGAGGGATTTTTCCTATCTTATTTCCCAGAAATTTGATAGAGGTGCACAGGAGGCGATTAAACGTGGTATTGTGATTGAACTAACAGAAGAGTGTGTGAGGTTTGTGCAAACATTTGAACAAAATGGGATAGTTAGGGATTTGGTTATGCAATCATTAAAGAATTAAGGATTTTGTGATTTAGGGATTGTAAATGTTGTGAACTAGGGATTTTATAAAGGATAAAATAGTGAGTATCAAAGGGATTTTGTGAAGGATAAAACAGTGAGTATTTAAGTTTTGGAACCCACTTTCATTTAAATAAAAAAATGTCAAATCAGTAAGTGTTAAGTCCCACTAAAGTGTTAAAATTTTTTTAAAAAATCCATATCATACATGATGTGGCATTTAACTGATGGAGGGTAACCCTCGTTAGATTTTTTGTCCTTATAGGATCTGTTTCGAATGTTTTGTAAATGTTAGGGTTCAAATTAAATGCTCTAAAATGTTAGGGTTTAGCTTATATTCTGATGTAAACGTTAATGTTTAAAATACACTTTTGTCCCTAATAAAAAAGATGAAAGGTATGGTTCCTAATGTATAATTAATTCAATGATAGTTGTTTGGATCCAAAAAATAATGGATCCTACTATATATGCTAGTATTAGAATTATTAAAAAGGTAAAAAAAATTTGGGATGAGTTGAAAAATAGGTTTGAAATTAAAAATGGGCTACAAATTTATCAATTGTAGGATGTGATGTATAAAACTAAATAAGAGGGTATGTCAGTAATGGATTATTATACAAATATTAAAGTTATATGCGATGAACTTGTTAGCTTCTCTTTTGTGGAGCTAAAATTTTTTGTTTGGATTGAAAATATGAAAAATTTCCAATTTCTTATGGGACTTGATGATGAGATTTTTGATCATGTGTGTCACACCGTTATCAACATAGATCCCCTTATATATATTAACCATGTATATGCCACGGTGACATAGCAAGAAAGTCATAAATTGATCACCTGAGGCTAAGAATGCCAACTTGATGCTGTAAGTTTTACAGTGAAAGGACTTGTACGTAACAAGGGAATCAATATGGAAGATTTAGAAAGCTTATTTTCTGACGACCATCTATTGTGCACTAATTATGGTAAATTTAATTATATGTTTAAGAATTGTTGTAAACGCATTAGGTATCCATCCAATTGGGGTCATGGAAAAGGATGTAATAATAAAAAACAAGGCTAAGGTACTAATGGTGGGCAAGTTCGTGGGTCTGGAGGTTTATTTGGCATAGGCACTTGCAAAACTACATCGATAAGTGCAACTGCGATGGTCAAACTAGCCGCATCAACAACTTAAGATGTGGGAAGTTTATCTTTCGGGGTAAACAATAGTGGTATGAAATCAGTTTTGCCCAATTTTATTACAGAGAAGTCTCCTTTCTCTCATTAATACCTCACCCACTTCTGAGAAGTTATATGGTATGCACCACACCTAATGGTTGATTAATAGTGGTATGTCTCATCACATGATAGGAAATATTTCTTTGTTACATAATATTAAGGATCTTGTGCTATCATCAATAGGCTTACTGGATGGTGTTTCTATCATAATTACTAAAGAAGGATGTGTTACATTGGCTTTATTCCTTAAATTACGAAATGTTTTATTTGTGCCTAGTTTAACTTATAAGTTCATCTCTAATGGTTGATTGATTGAAGATGATAGTTGCAATATGATTTTTTGTAATCATCTTTTTGTGATATAGGACCGCTTTACAAAGAGCCTGATTGGAATGGGTGAAAGGTATGATGAGGTCATCCACTACAAGCTTGTGATAGTGGTAGTGGCATCAGTGGCGAGTGGTAGTGATTCTTACAAACTTTAGCATCAAAGGATGGGTTATCCTACTGGGCAGCCTCTCAAGTTTTTGCCTGGAATGGTAGTTAGTTCTAAGAATAAGAATAAACCATGTAATGTTAGTCAGCGCATAAAACAAGCAAGAAATCCTTTTCCTTTAAGTTTAAGTCATGCTAAAGATTATTTTGATTTGGTACACTGTGATATTTGGGGGATTTATCATAAAAGATATTTTGTGAATGATTATTTTGATTTGGTACACTGTGATATTTAGGGGATTTATTGTAAAAGATATTTTGTGACGCATATTATTTTTTCAGTATTATTGATGATTGAGGTGTATGGATATATTTGTTGTATGATAAAGCAGAAGTTGGTATATAATTGCAAAATTTTTATATCATAGTTAAAAATCAACTTAGCCAGTCTATCAATGATATTCATATAATGGTCGTGAATTTGAATTGAGTCCTAATGATAAGATTTTACTTAGAGAATGGCATGTTGCATGAGACAAGGATTGTAGACACATCATAACAAAATGGTAGGGTAGAACATAAACATCGACATATTTTAGATGTCACAAAGGCAAGTTGTTTTCAAGCAAAGTTACATGTTGAGTTTTGGGTTGAATGTATGTTAACAACAGGGGATCTCACTAATAGGACAACTACCCCACTTTTAAATGGAAAAACTCCATAAGAAAAATTTTTTTCTCTACCCCTCTTTATATTCATATTCAAAATCTAGGATGCTTATGTTATGAACATAATAATTTCTGTGAAAAAGATAAATTTGGAGCTCACGGTTGAAAATGTATTTTTTTGCTAACCACAAGGAAAGAAGGGATGGATACTTTATGATCTTGATATTCATGACATTTTTATTTTTAGAGATGTTATATTTTATAAACTAATTGCATTAATAAAAAACTAATCATATCAAAGTATTAACATAGATCTAACTTAAATACTAACAAGATGTTTAGTTACACATTATCGAAAACAAAATCAAACATACATTGAAAGAAAAACGAATTAAAAACAATGAGTTCATAATTTTAATCTCCCTGATTGTCTTCTCTCAAATATTCTATCGAATATTCTTATGATGTAGAGGTTTGATCTTGCATTCTAATGGATCTTTCGATGTAGTCCTCGTGTTTTCACTTCTCTGGATCAAAATTGCCCTTTGAGAATGATCTCCACGTCTGGAATCACCTCCCTCCATTTGCTCTCCTTCTTAACCTTCGTAAACATCTTGTTATAATGAAATTTAGGTTCCT
Source organism: Erythroxylum baracoense (assembly GCA_025629805.1). NCBI lineage: Eukaryota > Viridiplantae > Streptophyta > Magnoliopsida > Malpighiales > Erythroxylaceae > Erythroxylum > Erythroxylum baracoense. The sequence goes on along the minus strand of JAOTAY010000009.1, from coordinate 15,474,601 downwards.
GGGAGATGCAAGGGATGATGCACAGTCGTGCATCAGACTATGCATAACCAAAATGCCTAAGAATTATGAAACTGCACGACCTGAGAGAAGTGCACGGCCTGTTGCACAACTATGCATCCCTTCTGTGCTCTGAGTCTTTGTTTTATGTCATATTTCCTTCTGAATTCTTCTCCTTTTAGTCCAAGAAGGCAATTATTCTCTGTAAACACACTTGGAACGAGTTAAGTACCAAATATATAATAAAAGTATAAAATATCAAGCATATCAGATATAAGGTAAAAATATGATCAATTATCTATTTATCATTAGCATACGCACATTTTTAGTTGTTGTTAGGGTCAAAGGATGGGAAATTTATCAATTTTGATGTTATTAATGCATTTATACACGATGATCTTAATGAGGAGGTATACATACGTCTCCCTCCTAGCTTCTCTGCATCTCATTCTAGTAAAGTGTGCCATTTTTTTAAGTCATTATATGGGCTCCATCAGTCTCCCCATAATTGGTTTGCCAAACTTGTCTCTACTCTTCTTAAGGTTGGTTTTCTCTAGTCACATTAACGCGCACCATGGAATTAAAAGATTATTAAGATCTAAGGGAAGAAGAAGAGGATATATTCGAATTAACTAAATTAAATCTGATACGCAGGGTTTCAAATTTACCTACTAGACCTCACGAAGAACTTGTCTCGAGCAACCTAGATAACGGGTAAAGAACAAACCAAGAAAGTTGTTTATGATCAAAATCACGCCACAATCTGATTCAGTTGATAAGTGATGTTCAATTCTTAAGTTGAAAAAGACAAGAGGGTTTCTCTTCTCAAAATGGCCGGCGGCACACACGAAACAATATGATCAAAAGTTGTTTGAAAACCCTAAAACATAAGTATTTTTACCTAGGCTTAATGCTAAAATACTTGGGCTTAAAATACATGAAAGCCCAAAATATAAATAACTTAAAATAAGTCCAAATTAGAATAATAAGGCCTCTCTTCTTGAGCTTACGTGATAATGCGTAGCCTGATACAATGGTCTTCAAGTCCCAAGTGAATCTAATTTAAAGATTTGAGATAAATGAATCAATTTGAGCTATGATTCAGATAGCTCTCCTCCAATAGGCTTACTGCACTCCATCCTCTCCTCAAATTGGCCCACATGCGCATAGAGAGCCTTCTTGAGTCTCTCGATCCTAGCTTTGGACATAGGTCTAACTAGGACAAGCTCACCCACATCACTCACGCCATCTCCTTGGTGATCCTTACTCCTACTCATATCACAAAGCCTTACAGTACTTGAGAGATAATCCTCATCTTCATGAAGAAATAGAAAAGGTTTGGATTCTTATCACTTAAACGCATGCGCCCTTCTAGTTCCGACACAATCTTGCCTTAATTTTTTGCAAAGAGATGTGATATCTCATATAAGAGAAAAGAATAACAATAGATAAAAAGAAGACAACTTCCCAATTGATTTAGCTACTCCGAAATAGATTTGGAAATTGTTCACAAAATATAGGCTGATCCATGTAAATTTCAGTATTAACTCACGGCTACAACAGGAACACATCACGCATTACAGGTCTAGCAAATAAACCTTTAAACAAGGACTAGCAAAAGCCACACCACGGACCCACACACCCATGGCAGCTAGTTCACCAACGTAGGCACATCCAGTAAGATAATCTCATCATCAACGCAGTTTCAGCTATTTTCAAAAGGAACAATCAACACATACTTCACCCTCATCACACACTTGGAGACATACACAATTTACTTGAAGGGCCACACACTCATATGTAAAACCATCAGCCGTGTGTTATTCCAACATTCAATATCAAAACAGAAACCAACAAGACACGCACTTCCCCAAGACACTCACGCACACCGCCCTCATAGGGTTATTTTCACACACTAACAACATCGTATGTTTCTTGAAAAGTGAATTAAATCATAATGAAACTTCCCATTATACCCTTAACCCTTCAGCCACTATTTTTACACAGAACAACCTCATTCACAGCAAAAGAGTTCCAACCATTCCCTTCACCCTTCATACATGTAAGACAACTTAATTCAAAGTAAAATTTCCAGCAATATCCTTCATCAAATACACATCTATTCAAGATAGAATTCTGTTCTATTTAGAACATTAGCCAACTAGGTTTTTGAATTCAAGAGAAACGTACCAATTTAGAAAAATATGCCAAAATAAAATAAGTAGATATATACAACATATATCTAACACAAATTAACAACATCATAAATGCATTTGTAGATAGTTAGGACCAAGATGGCAGATGAAAATGTGACTGTGGGATCCCCCAACCTGAGGAACTCATTGGAGCTACCTCTTGAAGATGAGAATACCTATGCTGATATGTAGGACAAAGCTGCTACATTTTATGTTATAAAGCACAAGCACATGTACAAGCATCTTCTCATCTTCAGGCATGAAAACCTTAAACTTTATGCAGTTTTGGACACATGCCTTGTCAAAGTGTAGCATAACTAAAGTAGTATCTGTGTTGTGTTGTAAGTCTTGCTGCAAGTGAATTATCATGTTAGCCCCGGTCCCCGTACAGAATTTATGGCAACTACATGTCACCATTGAATTAATTATACATAAATAAATTATAACATTTACATAAATTAAAGACTAGGTAGGGAAAATTCGTGGTGGGGTCATAGAATAAGTATAGACATAAACTTAAATTATTCAAAAAACAAATAATGTAATAAAAATAATTAATCCACAATTTAATAAATGATATCAAAATAAAAGAACTAGATAATAATGATTTGTAAATAAAGAAAATTTATAAGAAAGGTAAAAATATTACCCCATAATTAACTAAAAATTTTCCATAGCAAAAATGAACAAAGAATAATTGATTTGGATGATTAAGAAAAATTTACAACTTAAGTTAATAATGAAACAATTTGGAATTTCAAAAAGCAACATAGGCACGGGCATGACTTTTCTCTCACGCCCTTGAGAGAGTCTGAAAAATTAATCCAGTCGCGATCGTACTGTGGTGCGAGCACGACTGTTAAGGGATCTAAGATTGTCGCGGTCGCGACTTGGTCGCGATCGCGAATGTGACGAACTTGGCATTAGTCATGATCGCGCCAAGTTGCGATCGCGAGTTTTTTGGCCCTGTTGCGATCGCGCCTTGATCGCGATCGTGATTCGGTGAGTTGTGGGGATGTCGCGATCGTACTGAGTCACGATCGTGACTTCCCCAGTTAAATGTCCTTACGTCGAATCAACATATCTTTTAATCTAGAAATCCAAAAATTACAAACTATATATCGTTGGAAAGATAAGATCAAACCCTACAACTTTTATGCAGACAATTTTGTCTAATTCGACCTGTATTGATACAGTTTAATTATTTAAATAAGGTTACCATTTCAGTCAAAATTATACACCAATTATGTAAAAATTGAACACCCATACTACTATCTTATGAGAATCATAACTTTTGCGTCTCAAATCCAAAAATTTCAATCTTTATAGCATTAGAAAGCTAAAAGAATAATCTACAACTTTCATTAGACCACTTAGCCTAAATCTACCAAGATCAGTGCAGATTATTCCTCAAAGTTTCAGATAGCATCACTACCATATTTTCGGTTTTCACTCATCAAAACACAAACAATTTTCATACCAATCTCAAAGGACCAGAACCAATATAGATTTTCTTACATTCCAAACTCCTTTGCTACACAATTTACAACAACCAAACCATCATAATATCTCCCAACATTCAGCACATAACCAATCTCATGGGATAAAAATTTTGTATACATATATGACTATCAATTCACAACATCAAAGTGATACATATTTTCATACTTTGCTTCACAATGTCGCAACAGAAACATGATCGCAAAAATAATACAATGATGGTTATGCTGTCATGCTTCTAAGATCATCTAAAAGTGATTGTCACTAAC